>JAVJIF010028622.1:0-63721 GCA_038442645.1 Agave tequilana
TGTTTATCTATAGAATTCTTTCTCTAGAAACATGTAGCATACTACCATATTAAACACCCATGAGCTTAACTCTTACGAGATTGCCATAAGACTGTATACACAAACAAATCTATATTTACACTCATGAAGTTATATCCTTCACTTTTATGTCTATTTATCCCTTACGATTTTTTCATTTCCAAACTTTATTCTACTTATCATGTTACTAGGATCCATATGTTCTACTCACCCTTTGAAGTGGTAAGTTCTTTCTCAAGATTGATTTCCCGCTACGACGGTGTCTACAAGTCATAACAACAACAATATTAGTTCATAGTTAAAGAAAATAATACAAGAGGTAGAGTTCTAGAAGTGTTTTTCTTACCGTTCAACCAATGACACTCCCCAACTTCTAGTTCTAGATCCCTTTTGACTCGTTCTATCGGTTTCTTGGAGGAATTAAGACAAGAAATGGAACCTTTTCTTGTGTATGGACTGAAGGAAAGTTTGTGGGGAATTGAGGGGGAAAATAGGGTTTTTGTGAAGAGAATGTTGCTGTTTCTGCTGGTTTTTTGGCTGCTGGTTTTTGGGCTGTTTTTGGTGCTCGTTTTGCTGCTGCTTGCTGTGTTTTGCTGCTGCTGCTGCTGGTTTGCTGCTGCTGCTGGTTTTATGCTGCAGCAAAAAGGGAAGAGAGAAGAGAGTTTGGGAAGTTTGGATGAAGAGAGAGAGAGAGAGAGAGAGAGAGTTTTTATCAAATGAGATAATTCTCTTCATCCCCCCTATTTATAGCCTCTTTCCTTCCACAAAAATGTGCCAAGTGTCCCTCTCTAACCCATCCCTCTACCCAATACCATGCCCTATAACAAAGCTCCATGCCTCCCCCTCTCCATGAGGTACATGTACCCCAAGTATGGTGAGAGATGGTGGCAAGGTCAACAACATGTGGTGTATTCATTCCTATACCTACATACATGGTATATACATACTTATATATATTCATTCTCATACATACCTATATACATACTAATATATTCATTCTCATACATACCTACTTGTATACCTTCACACTAATAAACATGTAATAGTAAGGTATCTAGCATGAATACTATTTCCCATCACCCTTAAAAGTATCAATATTTTAGGAAGAGGATGCTTAATTAAGACAAGTGTTACATTCTACCCTCCTTATGGAAGTTCGTCCTCGAAACTTAACGTACCTTGGAACAAATGTGGATAGGCCTTCCCGTATCTCCTCTTCCAGTTCCCAGTAGCTTCTTCTATGTTTTGATTTCTCCATAAGATCTTGACTAAGGAAATATTTTTGCTTCTCAATTGCTTCTCCTTGCGATCAGAATTTGCACTGGTTCTTCCGTGTAAGACATGTCTTCTAGTATTTGCAGAGTTCATAGGAGATTACGTGATCAGGATCAGGCACATACTTACTCAGCTGAGAACATGAAATACATTGTGCATCCTCTCCAAGGCAGGAGGTAAGCCCAACCGATAAGCAACCGGTCCAATCCTATCCAGTATTTCGAATGGACCCACATATCTAGGAGCTAATTTGTTTTTAACCCGCCGTGCGTCTTACTCCCTTCATTGGAGATACCTTCAGAAAAACACTATCCCCCACTTCAAACTCCAGTAGTCTGCGGCGATTGTCTGCATAAGCTTTCTTTCTGCTGCTCTGTGCTTGCTTTCATCCTTTCCTTGATCAACTTGTCTTCTCAGTAGCTTCTTGAATCACATCGGGGCCGAACAGTCTTCTTACCCCAACTTCTCCCCACAGATTGGTGATCTACATTTTCTCTCCACACAATGCTTCAAATGGAGGCATACCAATAGCGGACTGATAACTATTATTATAAGCAAACTCCACCAGGGTAAATAGTTGTCCCAACTTCCCCCAAAATCTAGTACACAAGTTCTCAGCATATCTTCCAATATTTGAATAGTCCTTTCTGACTGTCCATCTGTTTGGGGGTGGGCTGCTGTACTAAGTTGCAATTTAGTGCCCATAGCCTTGGACAAACTTTTCCAAAATCTAGATTGAAATCTGGGATCCCGATCTGATACAATGGACTCAGGTACTCCATGCAATTTAACTATTTCTCGGATATATACTTGAGCCAGTCTTTCCATTGAATATTTGATCCGGATAGGCAGAAAGTGGGCAGATTTAGTAAGTCTGTCTACCACTACCCGACTGTATCTAGCCCTTGGGACGTCCGAGGAAGTCCAGTAACAAGTCCATAGCAATTTGACACCACTTCCATTCAGGAATAGATAAGGGCACCAACAAACCTGGGGGCTTCTTATGTTCCGCCTTCACTTGTTGGCAGACTAAACACTTGTGGACAAAATTAGAAATATCTACTTTCATTCCATCCCACCAGAAGTTATGACGCAGATCTTGATACATTTTTGTGCTCCCGGGATGAGCTGTATACGGTGTACTATGAGCCTCCTTCATTATTTCTTCTCTGATCTCTGCTACATCTGGCACACATAACCTGCGTCCGAATCGCAGTAAATCATCTTCTATTTGAAACTCCTTGAGTTCTCCTTCTTGTACTCTCTTCATAATCTTCTTATTTGAGTATCTCCTTGTTGGGCCTCTTTGATTTTGTCGTATAGGTCAAATTGAATACTTACCTGATTCAGTGATACCTAGAATTAGAAGGATCAATGACTCGCACTTCTATTTGCATTTCTTCTAGATCCCTTAATATTCTTGCTTGACGAGTTATCAAAGTGGCCATGGTTCCTCCCGATTTCCGGCTCAAGGCATCACCACCACATTGGCCTTTCCAGGGTGGTATTTGGATAGTAATATCATAGTCCTTCATTAGTTCTAACCATCTCCTCTGCCTCATATTCAGTTCTTTTTGTGTGAAGATGTATTTTAAACTCTTATGATCAGTAAAAACTTCACAAGACACTCCATACAAGTAATGTCGCCAGATCTTTAAAGCAAAAAATCACGGCGGCTAATTCCAAATCATGAGTGGGATAATTTCTTTCATGAATCTTCAATTGTCGGGATGTATAGGCAATAACTTTTCCATGTTGCATTAACACCACATCCCAATCCCAGTTTTGATGCATCACTATAAATGGCAAATCCTTCAGTCCCCGAGGTACAATTAGAACAGGAGCGATGTTAGCTTAGTTTTAACCTCCAGAAAGCTCCTATCTTGTTCTTCCTCTCCATACAAACTTCTTATTCTTTCTAGTTAGTTGGTCATTGGTGCTACAATTAGAGAAAATCCTTCCACAAATCTTCTGTAGTACCCAGCTAATCCCAAGAAACTTCAAACTTCAGTAACATTAGTGGGTCTAGGCCAGTCTCGGATTGCTTCAATTTTTATCGGGTCCACTGATATTCCTTCTTTGGATATAATATGGCCAAGAAACCCTACTTGCTCTAGCCAAAATTCACATTTCTTCAATTTTGCATAGAGTTGCTTCTCTCTCAAGATTTGAAGGACATTTTAAGATGTTTCTCATGATCTTCCTTATTCTTTGAATAGACCAAAATATCATCGATGAATACCACCACAAACTGGTCTAGATATGTTGAAACATCCGATTCATTAAGTCCATAAATGCTGCCAGGGCATTAGTGAGTCCAAAAGGCATGACTAGAAATTCAAGTGTCCATATCTTGTCCGGAAAGCCGATTTGGACACATCTTCAGGTTTGACCTTCAACTGATCAGTGTTCTAAAAAAAGGTTTAAGTGGCCGATTAATCGTCCGCTTAAATGTTTTCGGCCTGAAACCGAGCAGAACTTGAAGAAAGCGGTCCGATTACTCGGTCAGGCGATTAATTCGCTTAAGCGATGATTAAGCGTCTAATTGGCAATTAATTAGCGTCCGCTTAAATGTTATTCAATCATTTTCTAAATGGATTCGAATTTCGAACCCATTAAGCTAACTAAACTCAAACCTGATCCAATAATTGAGGATATAAATTGTCGCATTTTGGAGAATTAGGACTCGTGAACCCTAAATTTATTCGCATCCTCGATCCTCCGTGGCAACGACGAAGCTCCTGAATCTCACGAAGAAGCTCTCGATGTTCATGACGACGAGACGACGAAGCTCCCGAAGTCCTGATTTTATCTGAAACTCCCTAAGCTCACGGCGGGCGACAATCTTCCTGGGAATTAGAGCTCCTGAAGCTCAACGACGAAGAAGTTCACAAACCGTTAATCTGCCTGTGCCGAACCCCCCCTTCGACAACGACCTCCCCTTGCAGTTGATCCTCCCACTGCGACCTCCCTCTTAGTCAACAAAGACCCCTCCTGCGATTAGCTCTCTGTCAGCAGCAAAGCGTCGACGACGACCTCCCCTTGGTTAGCTCCCCCCCCGGTGCACGTATTTTGCCCAGGTTCTTACAATGATCTTTGTTTCTTTTAATAGGTTGATGAGTGCCTCAAGGTGAGAAGGATAGAGTTGCGCATTACTTGCAATTGCATCTAGCAGTGAACCAAAATTGTTAGAAGTATATATTTTTTTTGAAAGATACATACATATTTGTTCATTTGAAAAGCATTTTTTAACTATAGTTGTGGAGGTGGAAGAACATTGATCTACTTTGAACTGATTGCCATTATTACTTTTAAATTCTTCTTAGTACTAGCAATTTAATTTTTCAAGTTATGTTTACTATATCTTTTATGCTTTTTTGGAGTTTATAGAACTCATATTTCCATGTTTTAAGTATTATAATATTATTATATATTATAATAATAATAGAACATGTAATCCGTTTAATCACCGTTTAAACCGTTTAAGCATTATGCGCTCCTGGACCGCGCGCGTACTAAAACCGCTTTTTAGAACATTGCAACTGATGATACCCCGATCTAAGATCTATCTTAGAAAATACACAAGACCCTTGTAGTTGATCAAATAAGTCATCAATTCGAGAAGAGGGTACCTATTTTTGATAGTTGCCTTATTCAATTCCCGGTAGTCAACACATAGTCTCATACTCCCATCCTTCTTCTTTACAAATAGTACTAGTGCTCTCCAGGGAGATACACTTGGCCGAATGAAACCCTTGTCTAATAAGTCCTACAATTGAGTCTTAAGTTCTTTCATTTCTGCAGGGGCCATACGATATGGTGCCTTAGAAATTGGGGCAGTACCGGGTATTACATCTATTGTAAATTCTACCTCCCGATCTGGGGGCAAGCCTGGTAAATCTTCCGGGAACACATCAGGGAACTCATTTACAACTGGAATAGTCTCGATTTTTATATCAGTTCTAGTGGTATCCAACACTGAAGCCAGGAATCCTTGACACCCTTATTTCATTAACTTGGTGGCTTTGATGGCTAATATGAGAGGTATATCATGACTAACTTTTACTCCTTCAAAAATAAACTCCGGAGCCCCTTCCATTTTAAAAATAATCCTCTTCTTATTACAATCCACATGAGCACTACAGGCGGACAACCAGTCCATTCCTAGTATGGCATCGAACTCCATCTCGCCTAGCTTAATCAATCAATAGATGTTTTCATTTCTCCCATTATCACTTCACAATTCACATATCTAGTGCTAGCTATCAAATTTTCCCCTATGGGTGTGGACACAACCAACTGAAATCCTAGGGGTTTTGATACTTGATTTAGTTTATAAGCAAAAGCACTAGATACGAATGAATGAGTAGCTCCAGGGTCAAACAATGCATGGGCAATATGTCCTGATATGGAGATCATACCTTCCACCACTGCATTTGAGGCCATTGCTTCCCGGTGGGTTAATGCAAAAGTTCTTCCTTGCACCCGTGCTTGCTGAACCGATGACTGAGTTGTAGCAGGACGTGGAGCATTACTGGGCTGCATGAAGTTACTGGCTTGTCCTCTGGGAGGATTCGTCCTCATGGTTGGTCTCCCACTCCCTCTACTCTGCCCTTGGCTTCCGCGTCTTGTCGGACAATTTTTCTTTAAGTGTCCCACCCCTCCACAATTAAAACAAGCTCTATCTAGGAGGCAGTTTTCAAATGGTTTACTCTGCACCTCTGACACCAAGGGGCCTCCGAGATTCTGGGGTGTGATACCGAGGTAGCTTGTGTTTTCGAGGAAGTGTCTCTGTTCCTCAACCATGTTCTCCTACCTCTGGCCCCTCCTCCCCTTTGAAAAGTGGTATTAGACCCAAACCCCTTGCCACTGGTGGATCCTGATGCCATCATTATTGAGGGTCCTTGATATCGGGGGCGCTTAGAGTCGAGAATTTCCTCCACCCAGTCTTCCTGACCTTCTTGCAGGTTCATCTCTACCTCCAAGGCTCTTTCCACAGCTTGAAGATAAATCTTCAGTTGCAAAGGAATCAGTCGGCCTCGAATCTCTGGCCTTAGGCCCTTCACGAACCTCTTCGTCCTTTCTGCTTCACTCTTTACCAAGGCATCAGCATACCTAGATAATTGAGTGAACTTTTGATCATACTGAGACACATTCATCGAGCCTTGACGTAATTCCAAGAATTCTGACGCCATCTTATCTCGGGCCGTCTCCGGGATGTATTTTTCAGTGAATTTGTTCACTAAGATTTCCCAAGTGATTGATTCCCTTGTATTTCTCATACTATGCTTCACCGCCCTCCACCAATGTTCTGCTTCCTTTTGAAACATAAAGGAAGAGAATGATACTCTTTGTTCATCGGTGCAGTTCATAACGTCTAGGATCTTCTCTATCTGAAAAGCCATGCTTCGGCTTGTAAGGGGTCCGCCTCCCCTTCAAATACGGGCGGTTTCATCTTCTGAAACTGCTCCAGTGCTCGGTGGGAATTGTTATTACTCACTCTGGTCATTAATTGTGCGAGCCACTCCGGCATCACCCCTGGAGTTCCCTCATTTCCTCCTATCCGAACTTCAGAGTCTTCATTATTGTCCACGGGGTGTGCGCTCCCCATCACACTGTAGTGTGACGTATCGAGCGACAGGGACTCAGTAGGTGGTAGCTGGTTTAGATCCATGCGTCCTTCCTATAAGATAAGGGCGTCTAATCACATACTTCACAATTAGAAATAAATTGGGATAAAATTTTAGTCTTATGCAATCATGTTAATACCATATTCAACATCACTTTTGCAAACAAGCAACTTGCTATATATATATATATAGGTACATCCCATCATGGATACAAAGATGTTATACTGACAT
Organism: Agave tequilana; assembly: GCA_038442645.1. Lineage (NCBI taxonomy): Eukaryota > Viridiplantae > Streptophyta > Magnoliopsida > Asparagales > Asparagaceae > Agave > Agave tequilana. Next base: position 7,155 of record JAVJIF010028622.1, read on the forward strand.
GCCTACCTATTGGATATCCGGACTAACCCATGTGCATACATTCGAGATGTGCCAGGGCATATACAACAAGCTCTAAGGATATCCATCATCTAACATACTAGGCCTATACATATATATATATATATACATCAAAAGTGTCGGCTCAAAGGTTCACCCTTCATAGGGTAGAGTATATCCCCACTTGGATCTCCGCTAGTGCTGCTACTGTCTTCGCTATCATCCACATCTTTCTCGAGGTCTTCTCCCGGTAATTCATCCCCTGCGCAGCACCAGTCGTCCAGATCATCATAGAGGTCCATGTCATCTTCCCATGTTTCATCCCAAAAGACACCTCCATATGTGAATCCTCTTCGGGCATCCTCTTTTATTGTACTAGAGGGCTCTATCTCTGCTACCTCAAGCGAGTCCCCAACCAAGCTCTCTGTATCATCAGTGGTTGGTTCAGGCTCATTAGATGCCTGAGACTCAACCTCCTCATAATCTATGTGGTCTGGGGCTGTAAATATATCCTCTGGATCAGTCTCGTCCGACTCATATCCCAATCCATGGAATCCGCCATCCAGCTCTCACTCGAGCTATCTGAGCTAGAAACTGGCCAGTATACGTCAGAGTCCCCCATCTACATGTAAACAAAGAGTCGTATCAATCTCAAGCCCATGAAATAGTCTCAACATACGGCTATAATCGGAAAGAAGCAGCATATATAGACACACTTGTACTTATCCTTAGTCTACCCGTGAGTCTCATGTTTTTAGAATAACTTAGATTCAATAGGTAATTAAATGCATTTCCTCGTCCCAGTGTCCCATCCCACTAGAAGTTGTTACTGCGAGCCCGCACCCTTAGTCAACTCACCCGAATCAGATGTGCGGGCACCCTGATTCTGATGCGAGGAAAATATTTAATTACCGCTTGACTCATAGTTATTTCGTCACATAAAACTCACTACCCAACTATGATCACCTGTCTGTACGTATAAACCTAACAACTTCATCATCTCTTACTCCTTCTACTTATAAACCTTTGCTCTGATACCAACTGTAACGGTCCCAGTTAAAATTTTTCCGTTTGATCACAATTATCTCATATAATCCAAGCGTGGGACCCATCAAGATATAATACTTCCATTACCAACATCAGAATGTTCTATACTATACATCAAGCTCCACTAGGATAACATGTATGATCTAAACATGACTTACCATGCCAACACATAAGGTCCGATAACCCATCAGAAAATGCAATCTAATTATATTACTGTACCAAAGTATATATAACAAAGTTAGAGTCTAACACCAGGCACTTTAAAGTTTACAAGTTAATGACAACAGCCAACTAAGAGTACGCATGGTTATATACGGCCATATACATATCAAAAGCAAACTTTAATGCAATGACTCCGATGGCGCTTGTCCCGCATATTGCCTTTAAGCGGGTCCTTTGCCCTTGTCCAAACCTGGAGGTGGAATTAGAAATAAAGTGAGCTTGACAGCTCAGTGAGTAAAACAATATTCAAGCATGCCTATTAAGTAGGTCTACATGGCTAAATTATCAGGTTAACAAGTGTGTCTTTATACCATTTTTTATAAAATTTGTTATTAGCCGAGAACCTAACCAGAACACAGTAACAAGGCTTATTAGTCGACTAGGTCATCCTATAGTCGACTAATACTACTTATAAGTCGACTAATATTATAGCTATAGTCGACTGAATTCAATCCAAAAGTATCTGCTTCTCTGCTGGCTGTCAGGGACTTATGTAGTCGACTACCCTTTCTGGTGTAGTCGACTACTCTATATGCTAGTTGACTTGCAGGTCCCCTATAGTCGACTAGGTGTAGGTCAAAAGGATATGTTGTTCTCTGTTGCCACCCTAACTAATTATAGTCGACTACCCTTTCTGGTGTAGTCGACTACACTAGGCATCAGTCGACTTATAATTAATTGTAGTCGACTAACGTATGTTTAAAACAAGCTGTTAACTCTCTGTTTGCTCTCTGTATCTGGGGATAGTCGACTACAGTCTGTCTGTAGTCGACTAACAATGCTTTCCAGCAGTCTGTCTGCCCATATATCACATCTATAGTCGACTTATCCCAGGGGCTTAGTCGACTAATCTACAGAAATTTGCCTGTGTAAGGAATTATTCCAGATTCAATATTTAGGGATTTATATATGATTTCAACATAGAATTTCTATCTTAGCCATATCAACATACATATTACCCTAACACTGGACTCTCCCCTTCGGTCTCCTCCGGTTCAACCCGGTCCCTTCCTCCGGTACGTCATTCAACGCAATAATTTCCTCCTTCCACCACCACCGATTCAACCCGGTCCCTTCCTCCTATACATTACCGTATAATCTCCCCTACTTACACCTCCGGTTCAACCCGGTCCCTTCCTCCAAAATACAACAATCACATTCATCATATACTATCAATATGCAAAGATATATAAAGTAACGACTACATTCAAGCTTTGTAGTCTTTACTTTAACACATGTCAATATCATGGGATTCATTAACATGAATGAGAAGCTACTAGCAAAATCATAAATATGCGAGTCTTTACGAGGTAGCCAACATCTCGTCATCATAAAATATGCATGACCAAAAATATATGCATGGTATCAAGTGTCATGTTTATCTATAGAATTCTTTCTCTAGAAACATGTAGTAGACTACCATATTAAACACCCATGAGCTTAACTCTTACGAGATTGCCATAAGACTATGTATACACAAACAAATCTATAATTTACACTCATGAAGTTATCCTTCACTTTTATGTCTATTTATCCCTTACGATTTCTTTCATTTCCAAACTTTATTCTACTTATCATGTTACTAGGATCCATATGTTCTACTCACCCTTTGAAGTGGTAAGTTCTTTCTCAAGATTGATTTCCCGCTACGACGGTGTCTACAAGTCATAACAACGACAATATTAGTTCATAGTTAAAGAAAATAATACAAGAAGGTAGAGTTCTAGAAGTGTTTTTCTTACCGTTCAACCAATGACACTCCCCCCAACTTCTAGTTCTAGATCACCCTTTGACTCGTTCTATCGATTTCTTGGAGGAATTAAGACAAGAAAACGGAACCTTTTCTTGTGTATGGACTGAAGGAAAGTTTGTGGGGAATTGAGGGGGAAAATAAGGTTTTTGTGAAGAGAATGTTGCTGTTTCTGCTGGTTTTTGGCTACTGGTTTTTGGGTGGGCTGTTTTTGGGCTGTTTTTTGTGCTGGTTTTGCTGCTGTTGCTGCTGTGTTTTGCTGCTGCTGCTGGTTTATGTTGCTGCTGCTGCTGGTTTTATGCTGCTGCAAAAAGGGAAGAGAGGAAGAGAGTTTAGGAAGTTTGGATGAAGAGAGAGAGTTTTATCAAATGAGATAATCTCTTCATCCCCCCTATTTATAGCCTCTTTCCTTCCACAAAAATGTGCCAAGTGTCCCTCTCTAACCCATCCCTCTACCCTATACCATGCCCTATAACAAAGCTCCATGCCTCCCCCCCTCTCCATGAGGTACATGTACCCCAAGTATGGTGAGAGAGATGGTGGCAAGGTCAACAACATGTGGTGTATTCATTCCTATACCTACATACATGGGTATATACATACTTATATATATTCATTCTCATACATACCTATATACATACTAATATATTCATTCTCATACATACCTACTTGTGTACCTTCACACTAATAAACATGTAATAAGTAAGGTATCTAGCATGAATACTATTTCCCATCACCCTTTAAAGTATCAATATTTTAGGAAGAGGATGCTTAATTAAGACAAGTGTTACAGAGAGGGACCGATGTAGGAGAGCAGGGCAACAAACAGCATGATTTTCAAATTAATTTCGAGTTGAATTCCTGAAGGGACAAGAATTTCTAAAGGCTTCTTTAATTAGGAAAGCTAAAGGAATTCTTTAAGTTTATTTTATTTTTAATTTTATTTTATTCTCTTAGGATTAGAATTAGTTTCCTAAAGGGATTAGGACTCTTTTATTTTATTTTTTTTTGTTTTCTTTTAAAATAGGTTATAGTTTCCTAGTAGTAGTATTTTTTTGTAAGCCTATAAAAAGCCATTGTATTCTTTGTTTTAGAATCAACAATTATTCAACTTTCATCAAATAAACTTTAAGTACATCTCTTGTATTGCTCGTGGATTCAAGTTGCCAATATTTGCTCGTGGATTCGAGTAAATTACTGCCGGATTCGAGTGTCATCCTCATGAATTTGAGTACTTTCCTAGGAACCTTCAGGTTTGTTGGCACTAAAACGAGATCTAACAGGCGTCGTTCGCTTTCCCGCTCCGCGTCACAAACTGCTAACTTCAATTAATTCTTGAGTTCATGAGAAATATTACACACCAAATATATTTCTAGTATACATTACACATGGGACTATTGCTTTCACATTGGGTGTGACATTTCCTTTAATTCGTACACTATTAAAGTCTTGCCACTAAACTAAAACTCCAAAGTTATGGTAAGAGTCAAGGGTATTATATTTATACTCTAACATGTTCTCATAAGTCGAACGATCTTTTTATAAGCCAAAACATGAGTTTTTGTTAAAGTCTCTGCCACTATATCAAAACTCCAAAGTTGTGGTGATGGTTAAGGGTATTCTATTTATATTCTAACATACTCAAAGATCTAAAACATTCTGCAAGAAAACTAGTTGATCAGGTCATATCGTCGTCGTCGTCTAAGCCTTTTCCCAAATGGGACTGAAGAGTACTGATGGCTCAACAAAATCCAATATCTGCCAATCGGATGTTAAACCTCTAAAATCACCAAAGACAAGCTAGAAAATTGTCTCAAACTGAACAAGTTTTTTATATTTAATTTCAACACAGCCATTCACCAGATGTGGCAGTCCAATCGCAGTGTGATAGTCCAATTTGACAACAGGAAACAAGATTATAAAACTTGGTCTTTGTTTCAGTCCCTCCTCCAGAGTTTCGGTTTTGAAAGTCTTAGCTGTTTGGATCCAGTTATGTAGAAGTTTTTTCACATTAAAATTTAAAGAATATAATAATGAAATACATGTCATATAATTAATTCTCACTCATGTTTGCCCTCTCCTTGAACGCACAGCATTTCCCTGTTATTGTCTCGTGCATGGTAGACCAGCATTGTTGCATGGCTAGCCTGTACACACTTAGCCACAAAAACACCTGCCCCTGCAAACTTTTTTACACGCATTCTTGTCTACATTCCTTGATACCATATTGAAGCCAAATTGCCTTCCAGCTTAATCATATTGGATAATATAGCTACCATAAATAGGACTGAATTTAAACCCAGTTAAAAGATACCAATTGAGAACTCATCCACTGAGACAAAGCAAGGCTAACCAAATTCATCAAGCCCTAATAAAAACTCTTCAACTCTCCCACCGGCATTTTTAAATAATAGTAGGGACAATTAACAAATTGTTTTCCTTTTGTTATTCGCATAATTGTAAATTTATTACAAGCCCTGTATCCTTGTGATAAGGATATGGGTATGAGTCATCCAATTCAAATTCAGACATCATAAGAGACACTGTAAAAGTTAGAAAGGTGACTAGGCTAAATAAAGTTTAAGATCGCAGCTACAAATTATGAGAAGATACATACCAGAGAAAATCGTCGAATTGCACTTCACTAATGCTGGCAAAAAAAATTACCAAAAGATTGCAGATTCAGTATCAAATCTAAAACATCAACCCTGAAAAGCGAATTATTAAAGAAGAACAGCAAATGGATAACATCAAAGAAAATGTTGAAATAAGATGAGTATATATCTATTGTTATCATCAATACCAGTATCAAAAAGTGGGGTAGACGAACTTTTGACTAACAATCACGATAGCAAGTGCTGAGACAGAAAACTTGACACTGTGACAAGATATTTAGATGACTGGACAAATCAAAGGTAATATGCTTGAACATCACAATAAGCCAGTCAAAACAGCTCGAAATCATGTCACTCTGAACAATATCTGTGTTTAGTCTCAATATCAGCATGCACTAACTTGGGTTACAAGCAAATAGCGTGCACTACAGAATTTTATAATGAATATGCACAGTAAATTCACACATGAATAAAGCAAAGAGATGGGACTTGAGGCCGGTCCTTGGAGTAAGCATATAATTACAGGGAATAGCTTAGCCTCCAGTCAACTGTTTAACACTATTGCTGCAAGATGCATATCATTTATCACGATGCTTGTTTCAACTTTTAACCACCACATAATCACCATAAGATCCCTAGCATAAGCTTTTTATAAATAAATGAAACTATACATAAATTCTCCCGTCCCTATAGCTGCCAATCAATTGTCACACTAATAGCTTGTCGACTTCACTAGCATAGGATCCAAATTGATTTTGAAAACTATTGTTTCTTTTCTTATTCTTTGCTCTCTTACTCCCTCCAAGTTTCAACATACAACCTATCAACTTTATTCAACAATACATTGTACAACATTGTGCATCTCATTTATCCCCATGAATTTGTTATCAAAGTGCTTCTCTCCATTCAGTTGGGCATTTTCTTCATCTCTACGTTTTACAAATCTCGTCTCTATGTGGTTCCAAACTTCAGTGGGGAATGTACTATAGCTCTCCCAATAGCTCTTAATTCTTAACTTCCCTAATCCGAACTTTTCAACTATGTATATTTCAAATATAGATTGAATCCTTTGGTTCCACCTAAAGTTCTCTTGTGAGATTATCACTAACAATTTATGAGTAACTCTTCCATCTTTCTATAAATTCTTACTTTATCTAGATCTCTATGCTTGTTTCTCTCATCTTATCAAGCTTAAATTTTTCTCCCTCCTTGCTACTTTTTAGTTTCTAATATAAAGTGTCTAGATTTAGCCTCATCTAACTGGTTTTTCAGTTTTCTACTAATTTAAAATTTTCAAAAACATCATGCACTTTTGGATTCTTTATAAGACGCTTTTTTGGCCTTAATACCTTTAGAACTTCCTTGTTCTACCTCTCTTTTGCCTTAATCTAACAAGTCAAGTCAGTCTTCGTTCTTCATGTACCAGTTCCAACACCCCTTAGAGCCTGTGCAATAGACCTTAAGAAAAGTTATTAAACCAAGAATCATAAACAAAATATTTAAAATTATAATTCATCTATCAAACTGAAATTCTGCTTCCAAAATCCAAGTCAAGCTCATCTATTGATCCATTTAACAAAATATGTGATACAACAATGCATTTATTATATATGCCAATTATGCAAAAATTAAAAAATTAAATTTTGGAAAAAGCAGAATAGAGAAGATTCAAAGAAGAAAGTAGAAAACCAAAAAATCCCATGTAATGCACAGTAATGACCATATTTTATGAATACATATAAGTTATCACTAGAAAGATTAAAAATAACATTACTGACCTAGTCCTTTGTAAGCAATGAACAAGAAGTTCTAAATAGCGAATGTAGGGTTCACAAACTCAATAGAGCACATGTATAGCGAATGTCAAGTGCCATGTGGGGACATTACCTAAATACTAGGCACCATAGTGCATCACACACACACACACGCACACACACACAGAGACCCCTTATGTATACAAGCAATGATAAATGTAACATAAATATAGAATTCTAATTTTAATTATCTAATAAAACTGTAAAGCCTAAATGTCACCGTGTTAAAAGAAGGCATATCCATGTCATGCAGTCAAATAAACTATGCAGTAAGCCAATAAGTAGCCACACATAATGCATTACAAATTAATGTATCTTTGGCACATGCTAGACACATACATCAAAGATAGGTGTAAAATAAAAATTCTCACATCAACACCATCACTCCCCCCCCCCCCCCCCCCCGTATTAGATGTGTAACATTAACGCACATTAGACGTCTAACAGGTTTTTAAATTCTTTTGATACCTCTAATGGAAAGCAAGGGCCTATTTCGTAGTTAACCGAGGATGAATGTTTGTGACACCATCAATTGAGTCTGTAGAAAAATAGAACCCTAAAAGCATGTTTTATTAGAGAGATCATCTCAATATATAGAGAGTACAAACGGGTATTGGTTATGGGCAATGTAAACTCAATAACTCAATTAGCTTATTATCAAAACTAACACTCCCCTTCAAGCTGGGGCTTAAATATCTAACATGCTCAGCTTGTTACGTAAGTTAGAAAACACCTGAGATGGAATAACTTTGGTAAGAAGATCTACTAAATACTTCGAAGAAAGTGTGAACTGGCAAAATAACCACTTTCTTGGTCTAAGCATCCTGACGAAATGATAGTCAACCTCCATGTGCTTGGTTCTTTCATAAAACATAGGATTCTGAGCAGTATAGATAGCAAACTGATTATCACAATGCATAGGCATTGGTCTAAACTGTCACCAGTAGATTCTTTAACCAAATTATCTCACATGCAGTATGAGTCATGGCTTTATACTCAGCTTCTACACTAGAGCGAGATACAACATCTTACTTTTTACTCCTCCAAATAACAAGATTTCCTCTAACAAGAGTACAGTATCCAGTAATAAACCTCATGTCTCCTCGGTCACCAGCATAACCTGAATCAGATTATTCAGAAATGTGTACATGTCAATGTTTCCTGTACACCAAGCCTTTTCTTGGACAACTCCTGATATAAGCCAAAATCCTTAACGCGGCTGACCAATGAGCCTCTCTGAGTTGATACATGAACCTACTCAGTACATTAACCGCAAAAGTTATATCTATTCTAGTAACAGTGAGATAGATCAACTTCTCAATCAATCTCCTATATCTTTCTGGATCATCAAGTGTTTGACTGTCATCAAACTATAAGTCCACATTGACTTCCATTAGAGTGCTAGCAGGCTTGCACCACAAAAGTCTTGTTTTCTCCAAAAGATCCAGAGCATACTTTCGTTGAGAGAGAAATACACTATATTTTTTATGTGCAACTTCACTTCGTAGAAGTATTTAGGCCTGCTCATATCCTTGGTCACAAAATGGCGCTTAAGACACTCCTTGGTCTCTAATAATCCACCTGAATCACTACCAGTTAGCAAAATATCATCAACATATACTATCAGAACTACGATGCCAGACTTTGTGTGCCGAACGAAGACAAAGAAATCTGAGTAACACCTGTGAAAACCAATGCCCAAGATGGTAATGTTGAACTTCTCAAACCACGCACATAAACTCTACTTGAGGCCATAAATAGCCTTCTTGAGACGACAGACTTTATTCTCCCCTGAGCAACATAACCTGGAGGTTGCTTCATGTACACCTCCTCCTGAAGATCCCAATATAAGAAGGAATTTTTTACATCCAGCTAGAACAAAGACCCATGACAAGTTAACAGTAACAGAGAATGAAATCCTAATAGAATTCATCAGGGCAACCGGCGAGAATGTCCCAAAATAATCAATGTCATAGGTCTGAGTGTAACCTCTGGCCACGAGTCTGGCCTTATATTGATCCATCGATCCATCTGGACAAAACTTTAAGGTATAGACCCAGTGACATCGCACAACAACAGCGTTTGTAGGTGCCGAAATCAACTCCCAAGTTCCTCGAGAAACAAGGGCATCCATCCCCCATCCATGGCCTACCTCCAAGCAACTACCAATAAAACCTCCTCACAAGACCGGGGTATATACTCAGAAGGCACGGATAAAGCAAACTGACGAAAGGTGGAGTTAAGATGATCATAGGAAATGAAGTTTGAAATAGGATGATTAGTACAAGACCGGTTACCTTTGCGAAGGGCAATTGGGATATAAAGTTTAGAGGGAGATGCTAATGGTTCAGAAAGAGGACCGTCTACTGGAGAGGGTCAGCTGGAGCTGGTTCAGAAGCAAAAACCTTTTGGCGATGAGCGTAGACGTATCTGAAATTCAGAACTGGTTTTGATGCAGGTGGCTCTGAAGTGTTTACCAGTGGCACGGGCGAAGAATCAACAGAAACAGATGTAGGCAATGGCACAGACAGTGGAAGAAGAATAGTTTCAAAAGCAGTAACAAGATGTTGTAGGGAGAAATATGAAACAGACTCAAAAATGTGACATTTGCAGACACAAAATATTTCCTGATGGAAGGATTATAACACTGATATCCCTTTTGAGTTCTATAATATCCAACAAAAACACACTTGATAGATCGAGAAGGAAGTTTATCTAACCCAGAAGATAAGTCTTGAACAAAACAAGTACAGCTAAAAATACGTGAAGTTATAGAGAAGATAATTTTTTTAGGATGGAGGTAAGAAAAAATAATTTTACCATCAAGGACAAATGAGCTATTAATTAGATGACAGATACTAAATACAGAATCAGACCACAAATATACACTCATATGTATCATCATGGTACTAGCGACATTCATAATGTGTCTATGTTTGCGTTCAGCAACTCCATTTTGTTGGGATGTGTGAGAGCAAGATGTCTAATGAATAATTCTATTTTTGGAATAAAAGTAAACATATCATTTTTAACATACTCCAAGATATTGTCAGTACAAAGTATATGAATAGAAGTAGAAAACTGATTTTTTATCTCATTAAAGAAAAGCTTAATAACCTTGGATACCTCTGACCTCACTTTTAGTAAGTATAGTCAAGTCATACGAGAGAAGTCATCAATAAAAAGGAGAAAATATCTAAAACCTTTAATGGAAGGTACAGGACTGAGACCCCAGACATCTTAGTGGTCTAACTCAAATGCAGAACTACTGTGACTATTGACTCAACTCTGATAGGTGGCACAATGGTGCTTACCAAACTCACAAGACTCACAATCTAGAGAAGGAACAAAAGTGGAACAGAAGGCGTAATAGAAACTATAGAGTGATGTTTTTGTACTGACGGGTGATCCAAGCGCCAGTGCCAGAATAGAACGTGATCAGGCCGATCTGCAACCAAGCTAGTAAGGTCACTTGGTCATCCAAATAGTACATGTCTCCTCTCTCATATCCTGAACCAATCCTACTCTCAGTTGACGGGTCTTGAAAAGCACAATAAGAGAGAAAAAAGTTATATTGCAGTTATTATGTTTGGTAAACTGACTAATGAATAACTGGCTAACATAAAATTTGAGAACATATAAGACATCAGTAAGAGTTAAGAATGGAGTAGATTGAACTCTCATTGCCTGATACAGGTGACTGACCATCAAAATATTCTTCTAATAAAACTTATTGGAAAGGTTTAATGAAACAAATTTCTGTTTAATACCTGTCATGTGAAATGAGACTCCTGAATCTAATATTCAAGGCTTTTTAGGAGAGGCAAAGCACTCATACCTAAAGAAGATGTATGAGTCGCTGACTGATTGTTCTGAGAGAATTCAAACTGACGCAGTCTATCATATTCCTCCTGTGATAGAACTGTAATGGGAGATCTAGAGGTACCAGAATGAGTCGTTGTGGGGCCAGGAACATAGGCAATATCACCAGATAGAGGAGAATTAGTATCAACTAGTTCAGCCCATTCAGGGTGACCAAATTTCTCCTAGTACTTTCAAATATGTGGTTATTCCTTCCGCAGTGCTTACACTGCCTCAACCCCTTATCACCAACAATCTGTCTACCACCATAGGATCCACGACTTCCTCCAAATAAGCCACGACCTATAAAATCACGTCCGCGACCACGGCCACGATCTCTTTCACATCCGGAGATCATGACAGATTGCTGAAATAGATGGTGCAGTTGACACATCAGCTCCAGTAGAAACAGGCATAACTTTGAAAAACGTGGCAGCCAGAGTAAGAATATTATCTCCTCCCAGTATCTGACCCCAAACCTGGGATCGAAGAGATGGACTTAAGCAAGACAATAACTTTAACACTGTGAAATCTTGATGATACCCCTCAGTGTCGTTGTATCAGTTACAGCAAGTTGATGTATGTCTAACTCATCAATGAGGCCCTTGAGTTCATCATAAAACTCGAGTCCAGATTTATCTCTCTGTTTGAGCTCAAACAGATGCTCATAGATCTCAAAGACACTTGAAGGATTCTTCTCATTCTCATACATCACCTTCAGGGTATCCCACATCTCCTTAGCAGTGGTCAAGAACATGACACTACCACTAATCTTCTCTCACATACTATTTAAAAGTCAGTTATCACACAATAGCCATCAGAAAGCCAAATTGCAGCCGACGGAGACTGAATTAGGTGAGCCAATTTGTTCTGAGTACAAATAAATATGGGAAAAGCTTGTGCCCATAAAAAATAGTTAGATCCATTTAGCTTCACCGTAGTCTCCAAAACCGTCTTGGGAATAGAAGTCCCGACCATCAGTGAGGAGATTAGAGTGGAGTACGAACTCATATCATCCGACATCGTAGTCAATCAAAGAGAATTACCAGAAACTTCCAGTAGTAGTCAGAAAGCAATCAATAAATTAGATCAGTATCACAGGAGCACTAAAAAAAGATCATATCAGATTCAGCATAAAAAAGCCAGATCAGATCATAAACATTATAGGAGAGCACAATTGAAGTTTCATGAAGCAGCAAGGCTCAGAAACAACCTAAGAAGGCTTAGCAGAGTCCATGAAGGCTCAGAAACAGCCTGAGAAAGCTTAGCAGAGCCTATGGAGGCTCAAAGACAGCCTAAGAAGGCTTAGCAAACCTTATAAAAGCTCGGCAGTGGCCTGGGAGGGCTCGACGTGGCCTAAGAGGGTTCGGTAGAGACCTGGGAGGGCTCGGCAGAGCCTAGGAAGGCCCGGCCGGGGCTTGGGAGGGCTCGACAGAGCCTGGCTGGACAGCGGCAGGAGCCTAGGAGGGCTCGACAGAGGCTTGGGAGAGCTCGGCAGAGCATGGGGAAGCCTGGAAAGGGCCTGGGAGGTCTTGGGGACGTCGGCGAAAGAGCCTGGAGGCAGCAACGAACATATCTAAAGAAAGAAAAGGAAAGAAGAAGAGGAAGAGACGATGGCTAAGGTTAGAATTAGGGTTTTGGATGCTCTGATACCATGTAGAGAAATAAAACCTAAAAGCATGCTTTATTAAAGATAGATCATCTAATATATATATATAGAGTACAAACGGATATTGGGTTTGGGCAATGTAAACCCAATAACCTAATTAGCTTACTATCTAAACTAACAGAGCCAAATTGAGACCCCCTCTTGGTTTTGCATTAAATAAAAGAGACATGCAATAAACACAAAGAAACAATAAACAGATAGATGTACAACCATAAAACAATAAATATGATCATATGCAAAATAACATCTCTAATATATGACAAGCAAAATGTCAAGTGATATGTCGGATCAAACCTGACATATCATGGACATTGACTAAAAGAAGCTATATCAAAAACTTTTAAATCAGTAATTATATCCCTATGCTGGATGGATTGTACTCCGAATAATACATATGCATAGTGGAAGAAGGAATAGTATAAAAGGGAGAAGGATTAAGATTTAAGTTAAACAGGGCAGGTTTCGAGTCGATGGCCTATAACAAATCACCTTATAATACTTGTGCAACAATTATGTGGCTTTATATATAGTTTGTAAAGGATATATTTTCTCCTTAACCACAATGATTATTTCTTTGTGTCCACCGGACATGTGACCATATACCCATGATATATGACACTTCTTACAACATGCAAGGCAAAGTAATAAAGAGGAGGAAAAAGCAAACACACTGTGCGAAAAACATCTAGGTCAAAACTTACGACAAACCTTTTGGACTTCAATAGAAAATATAAGACATCATAAGCAAAAACTAATGATCTAATTATGCAAAGCGAGAATGTATTGTCCAGTGTTGTTAAAAGGGCTACAAGGCGTGCGCCTCGCATGGGCAGCGGGACGCACGCCTGTGCCCCACTTCGCCTCGTAAGTGAGGCGCGCGCCTCATTGCGCCTCGCGTGAGGCACAAGGCACACGCCTCCCCTGGATCTTTAACAAACCTGGGTCCCAACCCATTCTAAATGGGTTTACCGATTATTCAATAAAAAAAGAAGGGGAAGAGGCCCCACCCATCCCCCAACAACACTAGCGAAAGAAGAAATCCCCAATTTGAGATATAGGGTTAAGGCTATATCCTCTTGCGATAGTGTGGTGACAATTTCCCTTCCGGTGACAGTTGAAGCTTTCTGGTAAATATTGTTTTGATTTTTTTAGATTACGTAGTTTATTTAGAATTACTTTCGTCTCTCTTTTCTAGTGTTGCTCTTGTTGTGATTCTCATTGTTCTTTTTCAGTTCTTCTTCACCTCCACCTTTTTATAGCTGCTACTCTCGTTGTTGCTGCTTTACTTCTCTCCTATGTCTCATCCATCTTCTCTCGCAGTTGCTACTGCTTTTCTCGCTGTTGTTGCTACCCTTCTTCTTCAGTCTTCTTTCTGTGTTTCTACTATGTGTTGTTGCTAGTGCTATTTCTGCTCTTGTTCTTCTTGTTTTTCTTATTTTCTTCTGTTGTTTTTATTACTTTTAGTGTTGTTGCTCCTTCAATTCTTCTTCACTGCAAACCTACGGTAATGATAAGTAGTTATTCTTCTGTTGTCTCTATAATCCACTGTTACATTTGCACGTTGCTGAAGCGAGGCATTGCGCCTCACTTGTGCATTGTGCCTCACGCATGTTAGGTCCTTTGTGCCTCGTAGTGCGTCTTGCGCCTTAGACAACACTAGTATTGTCTATAAGAAGACAACTTATATTGACCAAAGGCATTGACACATGAATATGGCAGCAACAGAAGCAATAATTTTTCCTCTGATATTTTCAGGTCAAATATATGAAAACCCACTTATATTGCACCGATGTGCACTAGAGTCCACCATATTCGTTCTCAGAGGTATTTGCATCAACAAAGTACTTAGTGGGTACACATTTGAACAAGTCTAGCATGTATTTGACCTTGAACCAGTTTGGAGACAATTGGATTTGATGGTTGTATCTAGTTTTCATGGCTTATATGATTGGAGATTAAGAATTGATATAAAATTGCATTCATACGATTTGTTGCTATGAACCTAGAGGGGGTGTTTGTGTGCGTGTAACATCGTGTCCCATACATGTTTTTAATATTTTGCATATGTGCATATCAGTGTCCTGTTGTGTTTGTCCCGTTCTATGGAACATAGCTTTACCACCATTCAGCTTTACAAATATCCATCTCTCTTCATTTAAATTAGCAACCTCTAAATCTTTTTGTCTTGCCTTAATCCAAATCCATTTTTGTCTATCCCTCATCAGATAGCGGCTTCTATCACAGTTTTATCATGCACACACAGACATCTTCATTCTATATGACAAAATCACCAACTACAATTTTCCCTTATCCTATCTAGTTGCCAACAGTTGCCATAAATTCACTCATTTCTTATTATATTCATCCTTTACAATTATATGCAAGTATAAGGTTTCTAGGACATAAGTCCCTGAAAATATCACAATTTAAGATTAATCCTACAAACTCTAATATTTAGATATTACTAGCTTACATAAGATCTAATTTTTTTCCCTCTAGTTAATGGTCAACTTAACTCTAGAACAAACAATATTTGTCAAACACTAACTACTATTAGATTTTGTAGCTTGATGACTCTTCTTCTTCCTCTCTCTCCATAACCCAACAACCATCCCCTTCTTGCGCCTCCCTTTGGATTAACAAACATAACTAGAGGCATGTGCATTACCCCATATCTTCACTCTCTCTCGCCCTCCTAACAACCTACAATTCCATCTGCCTTCTCCATACTATAACCCCCCCTGTCATCACCGCCATCTCTTCCCTCTTCGCCAATCCAATAATAAGATATTGATGAACTCTCTGTCCCATCAAGATCAAATTCAACCTAGATTATGAACTGTTGTTACCAAGCATGTAAACAGCCATACCAATCCACTTTTGCAATTAGAAAAAAGCTTCCACTTTGATGAGTATAAAATAAACAACTCACATTAAGTCGTCCATTCAACTCCATATGAATAATAGCAAAATAAAGCAATTAGCCACCCATACTCTAAAAGATCCAATTACTCATAAATCCTTACAATTCTTACCCTACATTCTTCATAACAGCAAACAGGAAAGAAATATTTCAAGAAGGGGAATGTAATATCAGGATGGAAAAATTGCAGGACTTAAAGGGCATAAAATAAAGAAATTCATATTCACTCTAATCTAACACTACAAACTCAACTCCCATTCATAAACAATCCCATTAGTAGACATAACAAGCTAATTCAAATCTACTAATGAACACCAACGGGGAAGGGGAGCGTGCACACAAGTTTGGGTGTCACCATAAATGAAAATGCCCTCACCACTCCCCCCCCCTCCCCCACCCCCCAACACCACAAAAAAAAAAAAATTACTTAATTTACCAAAAGCAGCATTATTCCCCATGCTGATCTACAATTTTGAATGAAAAGGAAAGGTTATATATAAGCCCATGATAAAAAGAATTTGCATGCATAGCAAAAACCTATGCAAAGGGTTTTTTTTAAATTTAAGCATGTGTTTCATGTGATGAAAACCTTGACCATCTAAACTTCCTAATTACTCCAACTAAAGCAGAACTCATTGATTCAAATCTCAAACAAAAGTTAAATCAAATCTAAAGAAATTTAAGCAAACAACCTTAATCCGTAAACAAATGAAATCAAACCAAACCAAATAACTAATCTTATCAAATCTATGGAGGCTTAAGAGACTTCAACAGTTCATCCATTGCATGTTAAATTGTGACATTTCACATCACTCCATCCACAACAATAGAACCCGTTATTAATTGCAAGACTCCTGAAAGCCCCTCAAATACTATGAATCCCCATTCTCACTCTTGCATCTCTCGCTACCTTCCATATTTTGAAGCACTAGTCCAGTAGAATTATCCTTAATTCATCTTTAAAATGTTGATTCCAACACCCTCTCCTACATTAGTCTCTCCCAATGCCAACCTGACCTACAATATTCCCATCCCAATCTCCAACCATACCACCCCCCCCCCCCAAGAAAAAAAAAAATTTATTGACTTCGTTTCTCAACATATTGCCTTATTCGCCATGTCCACAGCCCTTCAAAATAAGGGATCATCCTCAAAAATGGGATGATGAGGACCAACTTTGATTACAAGTTCAGTTTGTCTCGTCCCTTAATCTTGGTTGCTAGACGTATCAGGTATAGAAATAAAAGAAAAGGGGTTGGATTTGGGTCAGGAATTTAGGACAGAATAAAGCGAAAATTTATAAACCATAATCGACCCTAACCATTGTTGTTTCTAAGATTTGGATGAAAAATATAATGGAGGGGCTCTCATAAAGAGGCCCTGACATGTTGGGAACAAATATCCAAATATGTATTTATAGGGTACCAAGGACCAATATAAAATTATAATCTTTCTTAAAGATTTTTATCTTGAAAACCCTTAAGCCCTGAAAGTCAAGGTCCCAAGTTAGGGGAAGGTTAGAAAAAGTAGAGAAGACTTCATCCAAGGGCTGAGGGGTGGCTGGAAGAAGTCATTGGACAAGTAATCTATTTAAAATTATATAACACTTAGCCAACAAGTTGGTCTGTCAGGCAATATAACAATCTTACAAGCTTAGATCATGACTCCAACTCCCACTCATGCCCCTAGCATTTAGAGTAATGGTAACTCATTTATCCCAATTTACTTGGGTTGTCTATTATCGTCCAAGCAACGAAGTTATCAAAATATTAATCACAGACATGATATCTTCAATCAGCTTCTAAACAGCAGTCATATTCAGCAAACTGACAGAATGTTTATATTTTGATCTACTTGCTAGAGAGAGAGATCAGATTAAGATGCAAAATAATTTACCAAATAAGATTTAATAGAAGTTTTGGATGCAAGACCAGTCTAATTCACCTTTTCAACTCTCCATCACAATGTAAAAGCTCTTCAACTAGGCCCTTCACCTTATCTTCATACAAAGCTTCCAACTTTTTCTTCTGCAGATAGAATAATTTGTTTTAATTACCCATTCAACAAAGAGAATATGATCGGAACCTAGAATCCTAAAAGAGTAATCATGATAAGACTATCTTATAACTTTTTGGACTAGAAATTTTATCTTTATTTAACAATCAATCAAATGCTCCGAATGTTCATAAATTGCCATTTTGAGTAAATTGCAAAAGCGTCTGCCAGGCAGGAAGTTTGTTCTTTCAATCATCAAATCCACCAAGAAACTATGAAGTGGGAATTTACCCAGTTCAAGCAAGAGGCTCAAACGAGGCATCTGAAATAGTAAAGGAGTTTCAGCATAATTCAGCATTAACCTAATAACCGGACACCAATTCCATGGAAAATTACTGAATTTGTTTATTCGATTTAGGTTTTTGAGGGGAAAAAGAACATCAGACAGGAAAACAGACATGGCGGACAGAGCATTACTTATTACTTATTAGATAAAGACAATTGGTGACATTTATTAGAAAGGAAAAGGTACAAATAAATAAAAGCCAATTGTTCATATATATAGTTATACTGAATCTAAAACATGGACATCTTACCTGCAGCAGACTAGCTCTGTGCAAGGTTGTTCCTTTCAGTTCAGCAAGCTCGTTTTCGGTGAACCAAAGTGGATTGCCGAAACTACTTGGAAGCATGTCAAGATACCTATACAGAGTATTCCCAACAAAAAAATCAAATAGGCATCCACTAAATTGTTACTCAATAACTCATTTAATATGAATAAATAATAAAAGGAACTAAAGAATTAGTTAAATTATTTGATAACACAATATGTGAACTATGAGCCTGCCATCCTGGCACCTACAATAGCTACGAGTAAAGTACATGTCTGTGAACTCCAATAGATACATCAACCTCCAAAAAATTGCTACTGGAAGTAGAAAACAAACAACCATAGACATGACCATGCCTTTTTTTGGATTTGCAGCTTATCCCCACCATTTTTTGTCATTATCCAGTGTCACATGTTTTTAAGAACCAAATAAATCACGCTCTAACATATTCTTTCTGTAAATTAACCCTCAAATAAACCTCCAAGCACCTCTGATTGCTGGAACTTCTGATCACTTTAGTAAGTTCTCGCTTATATACATTAACACTTCTAGCATGAAATGTGTATGTACTGACACATATTAAACACATAGTTCCCAACACCTCGGACATCTCAAGGACACTAATCACATGTGTCACTCTTTCAATTATTGGACACATTTTCAACACTTTAAAAACACTTCTTGTGCACAAACCATATATTTTCATATGTGATTTTTCTTAAAGACTATTTATTTAATAAAAAATAATTACTATAACTGTGAAACAAACATATTGTATGTTTCAGTAATTGAAAATTGAAGGTGGAGTTTTTGTTTGAGAAGTGCAGTAAAAGAAGATAATAGTCATGGAGTATTGCTAGATTGGCTTTGGTTGGAAAATCAAGACCCTTCTTAAATGGAACTTATAGAAGGCAATGTCAGATTTTATAAGAAACAGGGGTGAACCATCTCTCTTAGCTTTATGTGTGTCTCGCAATTAAATGTTCTTCCTGTAGAAAATTTATCTTCTTCTTCTATATGTTTTCCCAAGTTAATTTGTAGGACAGCAGTTGGACTTTTAGGATTATGGCATACCCCCTCTTGTCCATAGTTCTCATAGAACATTTATCTTTTCTTTCTTTTCTAGACGTTTTCCCAAGTGAATTTGTAGGACAGCAGTTGGACTTTTAGGATTATGGCATGCCCCCTCTTGGCCATAGTTTTTTGGATAGGAAGTCGGCACAAATTATAAGAGAAATGATGTGAGGCCAACACTTGGTCATAAAAGTTTGTAAAATCCTTCATGAAGCCTTGCTCCAAAGCTGAGCTCATCTTAATGGAAGAAGTCTTGGATGGAGACAGAGGAGGAGACACCATTTATCGCTCACAAAACTTCTTAAGTTAATATCTGTGTTCTATGGCCTGTCTCCATTTGTAAAACAAGTTTCATGAAAAGCAAGAAAGCATTGTTCTTATAAAACCTACTTGTCTTTCTAAGTTTATCATTTAACAGTGCTTGAGAACCAAATTGACCACAGTGTTCTTTCTCAAATGACGGAATGCCTATTAACAGGTTGAGAAGAATAAGAATATTTGACGATTGAAATGTGATAAAATGAGTTTTGCTAAATATAACCCTCTTTTCCCTCTGGTCTTTTCATCCTCTACTTCCCTCATTCCTTCTGTTTTCCCCAATATATTTCTATCTAGTACCGTTCTTATTAGTAATGTGTTACAATTCCACCCAAAAATTAATGTACTATAAATAAAGTGCATCAAACAATGTCGGAAAATCTTACGGCTTCCACGGGGAACCCGCCCGGAGTCGTTCGACCATGAGGAAAAATATCACCAAGAACCGGTCATCGACATCGCCCTCCTCAAACAAAGCCCGGCATCTAGGCCCCACAAGAGGGTCCTGGAGAACCCTCATGGGGGTGATGGCCAGGTCAAGGGGACTACCATCACGATATCTGCCCCAAATTGAAAGTGATGCACAGAGATAAAGAACAGAGAACAAATTCAGATGCAGTTCTTGAAAATGGTTACCATTGTCGCAGGTATTCTCGTTGGAGAAGATACCAAAACCTTTGCTGGGCCCGCAGTACTTGATGCTGCAGCCCCGTAGCTCTCCTCCATTGGCCTGCAATTTTAATTTTTTCCCCATTTTGAGTGAGTGAGTTGAGAGAGAGAGAGGGAGAGAAAGAGAGAAGGAGGAGACCTGTAGCCATTGAAGGAAGAGCTGAAGCTTGGTTTCTGGTTCGGAGCTGGGGGCGGCCACGATTTCGGGCTGAAATTGATCGAAGGGAAGAAGGGGGTTTTTCTCCAGAAGTGTTGGAACAGGATACATTACCAGGAAACAAAAGGAGTAATTGTATACCACCCTTATCGGTGGAAAATTGCCGAACGGTCAGGGAGAAGAAAAACAAGGTGGAGGAAAAAAGATAGGCGAAGATGAAAGCGAGGGGAGGAAGGGTCGACGGTGAACTCCGGACGAAGACGGATAAATGAATGAACAAAATTTCTATACGAATTATTGGAGAAAAAATATATATATAATATCATAGTTAAAATTGATAAATGTGAAAGCACCCTCAAAGTTGATAAAAATCTTCAAAAATTTTTAAAATAGTTAAAAATGTCATTTTCTTCTTCTCCTCTTTTTCTCGTCACGCGGGCGAACCCATTAATAGCAAACGCTCCCCTGCAGGCAAACCCCTTGGGGCCACCCTTACCTCCTCCCCAAGACCTCCCCGGGCTCCCCTTCTCTCCTGGCGCTCCCCCCCGGCGAACCCCCTCCTTCCCCTGACCTCCCTAGCCTCCCCCCGGCGCTCCCCCCGACCTCCCCCTTCTTCCCTCCTCTCTCCCCTCCCCCTCCTCGCGCAGACTGTTCGACTAGAGGCGACCGAACAGAGCCCTTCTCTATCGGCTAACTCTGACCGAACAGAGACAGCTCTGTTCGGACGGAGTGACCGAATAGGGGAGGGAGAGCTCTGGGGGGGAGGGGGGAGAAGGGGAGGGGGAGGAAGGGGGAACATCAGGGAGGGGGGTGGGCGGGGGGAGCGCCGGGAAGGGGGTCGCCATGGAAGACGATAGAGGAGGGAGGGAAGGAAGGAGGAAGAGGGAGGGAAGGAAGGAGGAGGAAGGAGGCCTTTTTAGACATTTCACCATGAGTAAAATTGTAAAAAAAATAATAATAATGGCACACTTATAAAAAATTGTGAGGTGTCTTTCTCATTTTTGGGGTGGCAATATCCGTTTCCTTGAAGAAAACCTCCCCTTCGGTTGTTTTTGATAACTTATCTTTTGCTTTGTTTTTTTCTAGTTTCATTTTCTATTTTTCTGTTTCTTTTCTTTTCTCTCTCTCTCCGGACGTGTTAAAATAAAGGGTTATTCCATATATATAACCCCCAAATCTTTCGTATTTTTAAGTCCCCAAATCTTCATATTTTAAAATTACCCCCCTAATTCTTTAAGTTGATCAAAATTGTCCTCACACCAGTTAAAAAGCATAAAAAATTAGCTATTTTTTTGTGGAATTCTTTTAACACCCTAAATTCAATTAATACCATTCTAATTAAATCCAGACTAGTATAGCGCGTTTGTAATGAAAAACTGACTGAATTCCACCATTGAAGAAGAGGAAAAAGGAAGAGGGACGAGGAGGAAGAAGCGGGAGAAGGAGGAGGGATAAGAAGAGGAGGAAAGAGGAGGAGGAGGGAAGTGGGGAGGAGGTTGGAGGAGGGGAAGAGATGAGCGTTGCTCCTCTAGTTGCTCTCTTTGTTGCTCTCTCTGCGGATGAAGTCGGATATGCAGAGACGGACAAAATTTCTATATGAGTCATGAGAAAAAAAACCTCCCTTCAGCCAATTTTGATTAAATTTTAGTTAAACTTAAATTAAATCTAATTGATCAAATTAATCAACTCCATACAGGCCCACCCGAGCTCGCGGAAGGAGGGAGAGAGGATGCATGAAGAGAAAGAGAGAGGAGAGAGAGGGGATAACATTTGGGGTAAATTTGATAAAAAAAATGAGGGTAAAAAATAATTGTATTTTAAAACTGTTAAAAGATGACATGAGGAGTAAATTTGATCAAATTAAAAAATTAGGGGGTAATTTTTGAAATAAGAAAAGTTGGGGGTTAATTTGAAAAATACGAAAGATTTGGAAGATATATATAGGAATAACTCTAAAATAAAAGAAGCTGAAAGTAGAGTTAATAGATAAAATCAAAAAATGGATTCGGAAAAGTCACAGCTGAAAGCCATGGTTTTCTCTTTTAAAAGTTCACATACCTGTTTGGTTAAGGATGGAAGTGAGGAAGTAAGGAAGTGATATTAGTTCCCTTTGGAACTTGAGAATTGGTTAGTAAGTTTTTCAGTGTTTGGATGTTGTTGGGAAGTGTAGTTTGAAAAATGTTATGCCTTTTCCGGTGTTTGGATGGTAATGAAAAGTGGAAGCGGAAAAGTTGACCACAAAGTTGACCGCAAATTAATATAAAAATAAAAATTAATTAAGAAAATAAAAAAATGGATTGTAATTAGAATACAAGTGAGATTTACATGACCAAAAAATTAACTGTTTTATGCTACAACTTATTATAAATGAGATTTACATGACCACAAAATTAACTGTAGCACTCTAGAAGTGAGGAAATGGTTGCGTAAAAGAGAGAAGAAAAAAAAAAAAGAGGTTTTCTTATTTTCCTTTTCCGGTGTTTGGATAGATAGGAAAGTGAGCTATTATACTTCCCCATTTTCTTACTTCCGCCCACTTCCTTGCAACCAAACACGCCCAGAAAAATTTTGCCAAATCATATTGTTTGCCCAAAGACCAAGTAAATCATTGGTTCCTTAAAGAAGAAGAAGAATAAAAAAAACCAAGCAATTGAGTACTAGGCAAACAATCACCATTGATGCAGCAGCAAAGTTGCAATCTTAGAGACAGAATTTAATTTGAATTACTAGCTTAATTTTGCCACCAACAATGTCACAAATAAGATCATACAATCAATCAAGTTCATGTTCATACAAATTAGGTCGTGTCCCAGGAGACGGCAGCAAACAAGAGATGACAAAACAGATGGTGCAGTTGGGAGATGCGCGCATGAGGCCCAGCTTATTACCGTCTCCGATACCATGAGATCAAGCTGTTTCTCTTGCTTCATATGCCAATGAAGGACGTAGATCCCACTCCCTTCTCAAGTCACCCTTCTATTCTGATTCCCTGACGTCATTGCCGGGATCCAGAGACAAACACAGCTAGACAATGCTAGTGTCTTGCAATAGAGTGGGATCGCAAATCAGGCTTTTATGTCCACAAGAGGGACAAAGACAAACATAGAAGCAGGAGATGGGAGGATAATTTTACCTCTAGTATTTGCCTTCGAACTGGCTGTTCTGAAAGCCAATGTAATTTCTTTCCCGTCTGAAGAAGGGGGCTGAAAAATGAAAAGCTCGGTATCAACAGTATTGCCGGTGAAGACCCATGTCATCCGGCTCACAGCTATTTCGAAAGGAGAAGCCCACTGCAGAAAGGGAAGGAGTGGCGTCATTATAAAGGCAGAAAATGATGATCGGCAAGTGATGTACGCGAAGAAGGATCAAGCTGAATTGGTGAAGCAAAACAAAAGCTAACGTCGCGATGTGGAAACATGAAGGGCTGAGAAGGAACACGATCCGGAGCTTTGTTGACGTCCAGAATTTACTATTGCACTGCTATGCCCATATGGGCTTTGTGGTTGACGATCAGAATCCTTAATCCAGGGATGTTCTGCAAGAGAAAAGAAGGCATCTCAGCAAATTGCAAACGCAATCTGTCAAGAAAAAGGACTCTTGATCCATGTGACAATAAAAGAATCTTCAAATTCAGGATATGGCCATTTTATATATACTTCGATAATGAAATAAACAACGTGATGGCCATGCTTTAGATAAATGGAAGAAGCTTCTGCAACATGCCTAAAAAGGATACACGATGTTGAAGCCAAAATGTCCAAGAGAAAATACTGCATTCGGCCATGGATGCGCTTAAGCATTTCAGTGTCAATAAAAATTTAGTCAGCTTACTTTATTTGAATGAAACACCTTTTTTTACTTTTCCCTGTTTCTTCGGGATGAATCACCTATTTTAATTTTAGGTGTTGGAAAGCACTCTTCACTTGTGATGTTCAGAGTCTAATTGTGATGTTGAGACTCTCACAAGTAGCTTGAAAAGCTTATATATAATCAAACTGTTGGGAATCCCATGTAACAAAGAAGAGGGCCACCATAGAACAGTCACCAATGGCACGACAATTAAAACAAAGAAAAGAAAGAGAGAACACAATATTTAATAAGATTCGACAATTTGCCTACGTTCTCAGGGTAAGGGGAGAGAGTTCTTATTGAATCAATCAATTACGGGTTACAGATTACAAATATTGGGGACACTATCCCTTATATAGCCAAAGAAACTACGAAGAAAAGAAAACCAAAAACACATAATTCATATCAGAAACATATTCAGAATCAGATTGGATAGTGGGCCGTTGCAACTACATTAGTCGACTAAGGAAAAAAAAAAAAAAAGTCGACTAATAACCCCGATTAGTCGACTAGGAATTTGGCCTAGTGACTAATCTGTAGTGAAACAAAAATTTCAACTCTCTTTTTGTATCATTAGTCAACTAGGCCAAATGCCTAGACGACTGGTCCTTTTTCTCCTGTGCAATCCACCATTGATACGACTGGTGCGCTCTTGTATTTGACACCATTGATTGCATCGATCTTTGGCTAACCTTCAACAAAGTTTAAAAAATTCTATCAACAAGATTTTAACCTCTCTCCACAATTCTCCACCTAGGTGAAGATTTCTCAAATCTGAGCCGAACACACCATAGCACCATGTTGACTCCAATTGGCTGCACCATTGAGGTTGCCTACGTATCCATGCCCAACGGGATCAAACCACACGTAGTTCATTCAAACGAGCTCCATCGAGCTCAAGCAACTGTGACTAAATCTTCAGTAGCGAACCGAACTGGCTGGGTCTTATGAACCTCCTTACCAATACCATCATGGAGAACAACGGCCTTCAATTTGAGCTTGTCATGCTCACCAACTTGAGATTCATGATTCTTCACAGACTTCGTGGATTTATCTTGATTCAAATAGCGGCAAATAATTCGATATTCTCATTAATATCTTCAACCTGTTCAATATCAAAACTGGCTATATGATCTCCACCCGGTGTCACATCCGGTGAAATCTTTACTCGTACCGATTCAACTGGAGGTGGTGAAGTAGCATCAACCTCCACCCGCTGCAATACATCATTGGTCTCGTCTTCTTCACCCGCTGAGAGACGGTAGATTTCAACAATGAAGTCTCATCAAATGTGACATGCTTACTCAATACAATCTTCTTGTTTTCAGGGTCCTATAACTTGTAGCCTTTCATATTTCTCTTGACACCCAAAAATACAAACTTTTTTACTTACGGATTTATCTTGCCATCTTTGGCACTAAAGTAGGCCGGATTTTCAAATACCCGCAGCAAATCATAATCATGAGCAATTCTACCTGACCAAATATCCAACGTAGTTTTGCCTCCTATCGCTGTCGATGACAGTCCATTTATGATATGGCTAGTATATACAATCGCCTCAGTCCAAAATAATTTGTCAAATCGTACATTAGACAACAAATACCGAACCTTCTCCGGCAATGAGCGGTAGATTTTCTTAGCTAACTCATGTATTCCATTTGTAAAGTGAGTACCATACCAGTGTTATGCCCAAATTGTAGGAATTGGTTCTTGTACTTTTCAACATTACCAATTTGGAGCTCCTTAATCTTCCTACCTGTCTGTTCTCCATCATATCCTTCCACTTCACCAACGTACCTAGGGCTTCAAATCTTTATCTTATGGGATATATCCAATAATACTTAGATAAATTATCAATAAAAGATATAAAGTACCAATGACCTCCAAGCGATGCAGTCTTGACAGGTCCCCAAATACTAACGTGAATACAATCAAGAAGATTTTCGAGCGGTGAGTAGATGTGTCAAATTTTACCTTCGTCTTCTTGTCCAGAATACTGTGCCTACCCAATTTCATGTTGTAGGTAAATGCACCTTCCAATGATCTCTTTTTTGCTAGAGCTTGTAAAGACTTTTCTTCTGTATGTCCGAGCCTCATATGTCAAACCTATGTACAAACATCACCTGAAGAAATAGAAGTCGTCATTCGCCTTGTAACTGTACTACCCATCAAGTAGTATAGGTTATTGCGTCGGACGCCCTTCAACACCACTATCGAGCTTCTAGTCATCTTGAGAACACCACCTGTAACAAATAATTCATAATGCTTCCAAGGTACCAGCAGAGATAAGATTTCTTTTCAATTGAGGTATATACCTCACTTTCTTCAGTTCCTATACCATCTCATCAAATATCTTTACACAAATTGTACTATTCCTTCCACTTTACATGGATGATCAACACCAATGATAGCGAAACATCCATCTAACTTCTCAAAGTTAGAAAACCAATCCCTGTTTGGGGGCACATGATAGGTAGCTCCTGTATCTAATATCCACTCAGAATCACCTGAGTAATTAATAGTAAGAGTAGTAATGAAAACGAGGATACCGATGAGTCTGAGTCTGATCCACCTGCTTATGAAGTACCAGCTTGTGTACTAATCACCTGTGCGAGACTTGCTTCAGTTTTCGACTCCTTATCCTTATTCTTATCCTTGATCCTTGGATAATCAACCTTCTAGTGCCCTACCTCTTTTCAGAAGGCACACTGGTCCTTTTTCAGATCTCTAAAATCTGGTCTGGACTTGAATCTCTCACGCTTGTCTTTGTCATTCCGATTGGAACCTCTGCCTCTTACCATCAACGCCTTGCTGATGTACTATTGGAAGAAGATTACTTATCCTTCCTTCTCACTTCGTAATTTACAAGAGCAGCCGACACATCATTATAGCAAAGTAATTGTTCACCATTAATCAAAGTGAGGACGAAGATCTCATACTCTTTATCAGGAAGAGAATTCAAAAGAATTAACGCCTTATCCTCTTCTTCGATATTCATATCCACATTAACCAAATCAGTAAGAAACTTTATGTAGTCGTTCATGCGCTCAATAATAGAGAGTTCATTTTTCAACTGGAAGCAATAAAGCTTCCTCTTTAGAAGCAGTCGAGACTCGATACTCTTCGTCAGATATTTCTTCTCAAAAATCTCTCACATTTTCATTTTAGACGTCTCATACAACACATGATACTTGATGTCTTGTATCAAATAAGACCTTATAAGACCACACGTCGTCCTATTCGTCTTTTCCTAATCCTTTTCAGAAGTCTCTTTCGGCTTTTCTTTCAATCGTGAGTGTCTTCAAGGCTTGATGTCGTCAATGCATCCATCACCTCCCACCTCCACATCCCAAAATTGTTCGTGCCATCAAACTTTACCACATCGATCTTCATCAGATGTGAGTCCATGGTTGTCACCATAGATGTACTATCTCCAGCCATATTCTCAACATATTTCTTAAAGCAATGCGGAAATACAAACAGAAATAATTCAATAACTAGATAAAGATAGAATCTTTACCTCAAAGTGAAACCCTAGGAGAGTTTTCGAAGCGATCTACTCCATCAAACCTGATTCCTCGAGCAATCCAAACGCTGTTATGAGATCGACACATGATCTCCACCGAACAATTATCAATGCTATTGGAGTCAACACACGATCCCACGTCAAACCTGGGATGCTTTGATACCACTTGTTGGGAATTCCATGCAACAGAAAAGAGGGCCACCAGAGAACAGTCACCAATGGCATGACAATTAAAACAAAGAAAAGAAAGAGAGAACACAAGATTTAACGAGATTCGACAATTTGCCTACGTCCTCGGGGCAAGGGGAGACAGTTCTTATTGAATCAATCAATTACAGGTTATAAATTACAAATATTGGGGATACTACCCCTCCTTATATAGCCAAAAAAATCATGAAGAAAAGAAAACCAAAAACTCCTAATTCAGATCTGAAACAAATTTAGAATCATATTTGAAAACTGGGCCGCTGCAACTGTATTAGTTGACTAAATAATAACCTAGTCGACTAATAACCCCGACTAGTCAACTAGAAATTCAGACTAATCTGTAGTGAAATAGTTGTTTCAACTCTCTATTTGTATCATTAGTCGACTAGGTCAAATGCCTAGTCGACTAGGTCCTGTTCCTCCTGTGCAATCCACCATTGATACGACTGATACGCTCTCGTATTTGACACCATTAATTGCATCGATTTCTGGCTAACCTTCAACAGTGTTTAAAAAACTCTATCAACAAGATTTTACCCTCTCTCCCCACACAAACAGCCAAGTGAACGTATTCATGATCATAAATCTATTTGTAATACTGGAAGATCTCAGGTTATTTTCTGTTGCTCGTATAATCGTGAATGGTTATTACAGGGTTACTTTAAATTCACAACACCATGAATTGCTTTAAATTCATAAAGGAAGTTAGTATCATCATCAACAAAGAGCACCGCTCAATAAAATTGATCTGTAACTCTTGACATGTTTGAGAAAAAATGTTGGTCCTGATAACCAATCAAGAGATCAAGATCAACCGGTCTAATAAACCAGGGCAGTAAAAATCAGATGAGAGATCTTTCGTTCAATTGAACGTTCCTTAATTACAGAACCACCTTTCAAATCCCTTCCTTAGACAACAATGAGAGTGATATTTAATCAGTCTCGTATTAGTATTAAACCAGCAAGATAAATAATTCAATAATGATTTATCTAGTAATAATATTTATTAAAAAAATATTCCAGCATGAATACCTTAATAAGTATAATCCCTGTAATAAGAACGTTAGTTCAAAAAGACAGAATATATTGAAATTTAATAATTTCACAATCAATATTTATACAAAATAAATATTTATTAAAAATAATTCGTGTATAACTGCCCGTTTGCAGTTATGCACGAACTCCTCTCTTTTGTCGGTAATTTTGACCAGGAGTCCTGTTTAGGCCTGTTCATGATCTCGTGAAGACCCTCTGCCTCTTAACAACGACCACCTTCTCTCCTTTAATGGATCTTTTACTGACCGTCTCTTTTTGTAGCTTATCGGTGTCTCCTCTTTTCCAACCGCTCTCCTCTTCTTCTACTCAGTTTGAGAATCTCTCAAAACCTCCTATTCTACTGAGTCTAAGGTCTCTCAAAACCTTCACTCTATTGAGTTTAAGAAACTCATAAAGTATACTTTTTTTCATCAACGGATTGCACACACTATGTCAATGCCTACCAAACTTCTAGCTAAAGAGACACCATGAATTTTTGGAGCCTACCTGTGTATTCTAGAGAAACCTACATAGTCAAAGTCTCCACATGAAATAAACTTAGGTCAAGCTTTAGAAAGTGTTCTGTTATCAATAGAAATCTCTCTCATTTTTTAAAAGATTTTCTCAAGCGTCTGACATCTCCTTCTTCACAAGAAACTTTCCATAGCTTCACCACATCTACTATCTGAACGCATCATAAAATAGACTAATGACTAAGAATGGTCTGACCTATTCACAATTTTTTTTGCTAATCAAGGGGATAAAACAAAAACGAAAACGAAAACGAAACGAAAATAGAGAAGCTCCCTTTTATCCAACCTAACATCTACATCCAATAGCATAGCAGTAAGTGGAGCAAATCTGGCAAGGCAATTAGATTTGGATAACCTATGCTCAGTTGCAATGGAAACAAGGCAACAAATATCTAAATAATAATAATAATAATAATATAAGAAACATAAGAAGAAGGATAGACTGGATAACCTGTTCCGAAAAAGAGATCCGAAGAATGCTCAAGTAACCCTTACTAGAAAGGGTGAAGTAAATCCTCATGCAAAAGTGAGAGTTTGATGGAGTATGGTTTCTCAACAATTCATACAGACAGATTTAAAATTTAACCTGTCTGCACAGGTGGATTTGTTAATCCTCAATGGCTAACTCCTCTTATCCTTTAAGAATCAAAAACAAAAGCTTTAAGAATCAAAAACAAAAGCTTTTGAGAACTGCATCTTGGAAGTCATAACGGAGCAAAGTGGCCATCCCAATCACCAAGTGATGTCAGATTTTCTCCCTGAAAACGAAATTAGAAGGCTAAAAATACTAAAAAAAACTAACTAGTTTATTAGCAGCCCTTGTTCAATAAGAATTATAAAAGTATTGGGTTATAATAGACTTGATCCTACTTTAGAGAATACAATTATCCCACTCACATGGGATGACAAAAGACACTGAACTGGATTCATAATGACAACCTAATCCTAGATATCACCTCAAATTATTTTCTATTGACCTAATCTAATCCCACACTACGACTGTTGACATCATCAGTGCTGCAGTACAATCGACACGATAGTTAGCAATAAAGTTAGGAAAATAAGGCATAGTATGAGCACACTAATAAAGATTGAATTAACTTGAATTTTGGTGTATACAAGTGAGATAGATTAATATTATTTCCTCAAATCACATATTGAACTTCCAAACATATGCCTCGTATGGCATGAAACTTGAGTTCATAGCTTTCTTGGAATCTACTTTCTGCAATCATGGCTGTTCACGACTCCATGAAAGCCATTGCTGAAATTTCATGCAATTAAGTTGACATCCAAGTCATGTTCTACTGAAGAACAGAGACAAGCTGAAAGGCAGAGTTTCTATCATAGTTGATAAGATTAACAATTGAAATGAACAGTAAGACAATAAAAATAAGAGACTAGAGACCCAGAAACAAGTTTAAATAAAAGATCACGTGGCAAGGAGAATTTTTTATGCCGAATCAACAAAGCAGCATGGGAAATCCTTTTGCACAGTGAGTGTGAAAGGAAACTACTCAGAAAGACGAAGCAAAGGTTACTTTCATGGCAAACAGTATACTGCACTTTAGAAATAAAACAAAAGAATGGACGGAGGCAAACCTGAATATTAGTAGAAACCTTAATAACATCATCTGCACACCAAGAGATTTTCCGACTGAAAGACGATAATCATCAATGTCCACTACAATGATTCTTGGTAAACCAAAGCACACGCAGAAGGCATTGTCACTAATCCTACATGTACAGCTTCCATGACCAGCACATTCGTCTCAGGACCAATGATGGCGCGATGACAAGCATGACCACCAACACTAAGGGGCTCACACATTGTCCCTTCCTCCAAGCTAACGTTGTCAGGAAGTTTGAAACACAAATCAGCAGGATGGACTATCTGCCATGAAGAGAGGGATCAGAAGCTGTAGCAATGGCTTATAATATATGCATTATTTTGGAGTAAAATTTTTTCATGGAACATGTTAAGATCATATCAAAACCTGACAGTAGCCGTTGGTGATGCGGACAAAAAAGAAGACATGCGAAGGTTACTAGATAGTAGGTAAATATCTATGGTACATTGTTTTAGAAGAATGGATAACGAAGTGGATAAAGGAATCATAGATAATCATAAGCAAAAATATCCTTAGTTATGTAGATCCAATGTGTTTGGTCATAATATTTTTTATAATTGGTTGAGAAATAAAATCTTATATCGTTATTATTTCAAACTATTACTCTTCCATGAAAATATGGCTACCATTTTAGCTTCTCGTCAAGCATGGCACTCAGGCAAGCAAGCGTAAGGAGAAGCAAGACACCTTATGGAAACCAAAGGGATATGAAATATGCAAGGTCTGCACAAGGGTCAATAGTGAGTTATCTGCCATAAAGACAAAAATGTACTTATAAGGTATGTTGGCCAGATACAACCACAACAATATGCACATGACACACCGACACACACAAAATTCTTAAAAATACACACGACACATGTCCTCATGCATGTCCGACAAATCACAACTTCTTGATAGGAGTGTTTGTGCTATATAGCTTATAATCCTTGGTGACATATAAGAAGGGAAAAAAATGCAGGTTATATTCACTTCTTATTCTTCTCTACTTCTTTGTGACACCCTGATCCCGCGATACGGAGACGTCACTGCGATGTATATACGCATGGCAGAAATATTCTCACATATATACACTAAGTATCAGTACATGTAAGAATCAGAGTGCGAAAGCACAATAGTAATATACATTCCAACACAAAAGTACATGTACATAGTTTCACAGAGAGTGATATATTATTACAGAAATATTACATCACCAGAAATATAAAAGTACGATTTACAAAGAGATATGCATAATAAAAACTGAGAGGTGCTCACGAGCAGCGAAAGGGGCCCTGAGAGCCAATCATGAGAAGAACTTGGAGGAAGAGCTATGGTGATGTTCAAATTTCTACTGCACTCTGATCGCCACGGAAGGATCCGTTACGCTCCACAATCCAAGGTCTGAACATACGGGTTCAGAGTTGTCAGATGCAACCCAACGAGTACAAAAGATGAGGCCAAGTGGCATGCAAATCAGGCACATGTGTATATGAAAGGTGTATCGTGAATATAAACACATATGAACATGAAATGAGACAGTAAGTAAAATAATTATAGGGAAATCAGTTATACAAGCCTACATTAACGATCCATGAGACTAGTACATCGAAAAAATAATCCAAATAAGGAAACCCTCATACACACACACCCCCACAACTCATGTCACTGTAATCTGAGTTTATATAACCTGAGTTGCTTTCACAATAACAGAATAATAAAATAGTATGGAAACACGAAAATAAGCAATCAAGTAATTCAATAAAGTAACACATGTATTATGTGTAAGTGGTGAGCAGGAAAATATATTGTATCACATGTCTCCCAAGTATAGATCAAGTGTATAGCAAGTCTGATATCAGGAGCATGTTATTATTATGTTATTAAGACTCATCTGATTTGTATACATAGGTATGTGTCCCATTCCATATACTTTAGCACACACCAGAGAGTAAGTTATTGAAAATTGATGGAGATCGACGAACCATACTTATAATGGGTCCCGTACATGCCCGGGACAATGGTTAAGGAATATCTGGTACTGAGTCAGAACGTACCGCTAGGTACCAGGACTTATTGTACGCCCAAAAAGGAATAGGATGTCACCGCTCCTACAAGAATAGACCCAGGGACTTATGGCACACCCGGCGGATAGGGGAGTAGGGGTGCCAGTACACCTAACGGAAACACCTAGTAGCCTCCAGGTTGAATCCAAGTATGTGATTGTGCGACATTTTAAGACCATCATAAACATGGAGACTATATCGATACTCATCAATTTTCTCCCATTTCAGTGTAAGTTGTCTAATTATTACAATTGCCCAGTGATAATTTCCATATAGTATCCACAGTAATTCAATATCTATGATTATCCAATTATGGGGATCAATAGGAGTATAATATCAGGAGTCTCCCTATTTCAGGAGTTCAAGTATACAGGGGTGCAGGAGTACTAGATGGTACCAGTAAAATTATCAAGTCAAGTTCCCGTAAAAGTGATAATCATGATAGTCATTGCAATACGAGTGTCAGATGAAATAGTATCCAGCCAGGTGTCACAGTATCAGGTCAAGTGTATCAGTACCAAGTACTTAATATGTCAGTGTTAGGTAAGTTGAATACAGTGCCACAATAATATATGTCAATTCGCATAATGATGCATCGTGTATTAAAAGGCGGGATAACAATTATTAGGCATGTAACGATGCTAACAAGACATTCACATATCAATATATCATGACGTTAAAATAGCAATCATTATGTATGAAACGATGATAGCAAAGCACTCACAAAACATACTTCAAGCCCTCTAATAGAACTAGTAAGGCATGAAACAATACAAGGGAAGTACTCGACCAAAACACAAGAGTTACTCGCCGACATAAAGTGAAGTACTCGCCTAAAATCATACGACGCTGAGCAAAATTCGAGAAACCCATGAACACCACGTGCACACTACCAATCCATATATTAAAATGTATATTAATTAATATTAATTTATTGAGAGAGAATGAGAGAGAAGAGAGAGAGGAGAGAGAAAATGATAAAAGAGAGAGAGAGACGTTGGAGAGCGGGGGAGAGAGAGAGAGTTAGAGAGAGTAAAAGAGTTGTAGGAGAGAGAGGGTGTGTTGGATAAGTAGAGGGGGTAAACAGGGAATTAAAAGAGAGGGTAAAAGTGAAAAGAAAGGAAAAAGGAAAAGAAGAAAAGAAAAGAAAAAGGAAAAGAAGAAAAGAAAAAAGTGAAGAAGGAGAGAAGAAGGGGGAGGGATGGTGGTGGCCAGTGGCTCTGGCCACCGCCAGCAGCCAGGGGGCGGCGGCTAGGGGTGAGCAGTAATCGGGTATAACCGAAATAACCGCAAAAAAACCGATACCCGAACCAGATTTTACCCGAACCGAAATATTTCGGTCGGGTTTCGGAGTCGGGTTCCCAAAACCGAACCCGACCGAACCCGACCGAAAATTAAGTTAAAAAAAAAAATTAAATATATATATCACGACTCGAGGAGCCCAGCGATCGCGAGGCCCGCTTCTGTTCCTGTTCACGACTCAGTCTCTCTCTCTCTTTCTCATTCTCTCAAAAACGAAACCCTAATCCCCAATTTCCTCCATCTCCGATCGTCTGCGCACACCGTCGATCAGCTCGAAGGCTCCGATCATCTCCTCTCGTCATCGGTCATCTCGATCTCCGATCATCTCCTCTCGTCATCGATCATCTCGACCTCTTCGATCTCCGATCATCTCGATCTCTTCGATCTCCGATCGTCTCCTCTCGCCGCTCCTTCGTCAAGCCGGACCGTTAATCAAGCCCAATCGCCGCTCCTTCGTCAAGTCGGACCGTCGATCAAGCACGATCGCGGATCGCCAGTTCGCCACTCCTTCGTCAAGATTGAAAGTCGATCAAGCCCGATCGCCAGTCGCTACTCCTTGCCCTCGGTGCCTCACCAGCCAGCTCACCTTCTCATCCGAAGTCCGAACTACGAAGATCATGTCTCCTCCTCCTTTGCCTTCGTAATCCATTGAGGTAAATCCCCTGGATCCATTTCCTAATTAGCTAAACAAGTAGCAATTTACAAGTTATCTTGTTTGTGGTTTGGTTGGTGACTGGCAACTTATCATATTTACTTACAAGTAAATAGAAACCTTTTTTCTGTTGAGTGTTCTTCATTTCAAGTGTGAGGGTGAGAGTCTGTGCACCTTGTGTGTTCAAAAATACAAATAATTTAGCATTATAAATTTGTCATTGTATAGGACTTTGCACTCAGCAAAATTTTCTTTTGAGATAAGGACTTGAGTATGATTAGCTTTATAAACCTACTTGTTGGAAGAAATACACTGACGACATATATTGCCAATGCATAGAGAGTTTGTTAGAACAACTCCAAATAGAACTCACATTATAAGCCACGCAGATTACTTTTCGCCGTATTGCCATACTTTTTAATCTTACTTTGGATCTCCTTCTCCTTCTCTTTAATCTTACATTATAAGCAATTTGAAAATTTTGATCCTTTCAATGTACTGTTTTTTTAATTCTAAAAATTATGATTATTTGATCTCTATACAGTATTATAGTTAGTGACTGTAAATTGTAATCCGGCCATTCCTAGAAATAGAATGACTGTTGTGCTGATTGTTAAATGTTAAATATTGAAAGTTTGGAACACATGATCAGGATGTTGTTTAAAATTAGCCATGCTTTGTCTTTTTATTCACATTTTATGCTTTTGGTGAATTGTTGTTAGTTCATTACGATGATAAATTAATGTATCAAATAGTAATTGCTGCTATTAACTGATGAGTTCATGAGAGTAGTATGGTTACTTGTTAGACTACCTGATTGATTTTTACTACTAGTTTCCTAACCGAAAAAACCGAACCGAACCGAACAAATTCGGTTCGGTTCGGTTCTCAAGTCTAATCGGTTTGAATTCGGTTATGTAAAAAACAGTAAAAATCGAACCGAACCGACCGATGCTCACCCCTAGCGGCGGCGCCACCGGAGGGGAGGGCAGCACGACCTGGGCCCGAGGGAGGAAGAGTGGGTGGAGGGTTTGGGTGGTGTTGTTGTGGTTGGCGTTGTTGTTGAAGGTGGTGGTGTTGGTTGAAGGGGTTGTGGTGGTTTAGGGAGTTAGAGGAGGAGGAGGAGATGGTAGTGAGGTGGTGGGGGTGGAGGAATTTGATGGTGAATTTTAAAGAAAAAGGAA
The DNA here is from genome assembly GCA_038442645.1 of Agave tequilana. Classification (NCBI taxonomy): domain Eukaryota; kingdom Viridiplantae; phylum Streptophyta; class Magnoliopsida; order Asparagales; family Asparagaceae; genus Agave; species Agave tequilana. Next base: position 43,841 of record JAVJIF010028622.1, read on the forward strand.
ATTAATTGTGATGGGTTTTTAAAGAAATTAGATAAGAAGAAGTGATATTTATAGAAGGGGAAGTGGAGAAGAGAAGAGATAGGTATGGAGGGGCGTTGGCAGTGGTGCTGGTGGAGGCGGCGACTGTCAAGGAAGGGAGAGAGAGTGTTGGTGGGGGAGATGAAGAAGAAGATGGAGAAATGAGAAGGAAGAAAGAAAGACAAGAAAAAAGGGAAAGAAAAGAGAAAGAGAGGGAGGGGGGAGTATGGGAGGAGGAGTGGGGGGGTGGGGCTGCTGCTGTCGTCTCCAGGGGATGGGGGACTTGGGGAGCAGGTAGGGGAGAAAGAAAAGGACAAGTAAAGAAGGAAAGAAAGAAAGGAAAGGAAAGGAAAAGGAAAAAAAGTAAGGAAAAGAAAAAGAAATAAGAAAAAAATTAATGAATAAATATATTATTAAATAATTAAATTAATAGAATAACATGGGAGTATTAAGTAAGGGAGTGGAGAAGAAAATAAACAAGAAAAGAAAAGAAAGAAAAATAATATTATTATTTAAATAGGGTAAAATTTGACTGTTTCATAAACGTTCCAAAAAATTCTCAAAAATAGAAAATATTATAAGATGCATGGTGAAATCGAATTCGAGAAATTCAATCTGATTTTCAAATTAAAAATTCTAGAATCTTCCGACAATACCAGTCGACACCAAAATCGGTCAAATTTTGATAAATTCAAAAATCTCAAAAAATGTATTTAGATAGAAAATGAGATTATAAGAAGTAATATGAAAGTTGTTTCTAAACATTCAATTCTGTTTGAAAACTAAAAATCTGAGAATCGGTCAACGATACCAATCGACATCGGTTTTGAAGATTTTGTAGAGTAATTCTGAAAATTTTTAGAAAGTTATGAAAAATCTAAAATATTAGAAAACAATATTTGAAACTGAAATCAGTCAAATCAGACACCGGAAAGGTCAAATCGGGCAGTATGCTAGTATCAGATTTCTGATCCAGATCAGGGCTGACTCTAGGTCTAAGAATTCAAATCCGATACCAAATAACATAAGCAATCACTAGGGGTGAGCATCGGTCGGTTCGGTTCGGTTTTTGCTAATTTTTACAAAACCGAACCGAACCGATTAGACTTAGCAACCGAACCGAACCGAACTGACTTAGTTCGGTTCGGTTTTTCGGTTTTTTCGGTCAGGCCAATATTTTTCCATCATTTCTTAATTTTTTAATCACCATTATATTATCATCCTTTAATATTCTAATCTCAAATATTCAATACCCAAATTAGAAATAAGAAAAAGACCCTAACCTTAATGCGAATTAAAAATTTCATATTCTAAAACTTTTACGTTATATTTGGGCTCTTATATCAAAACTCACATAATTATTACTAACTTTTAATGGCAAGAATGAAAAAAAAAAGAACTATGTTAATATAAATATTATTCTTAATTGTGATGGTGTGCTTAACATAACTTTCATATATTCAACATAAAAAAAATAGTATTGCTAGAAGTAATGAAATAAGTTTTCACCAGTTTTTGTTATGAACTATATGATTCACTAAATTGAATTTGGGTGGGGTGATATATAGGGTGAGAGATTCGGTTCGGTTCGGTCGAGTTCGATTTTGAAACACAAAACTGAAACCGAACCGAACTAGAGCGGTTCGGTTCGAGTTCGGGTTTCGATTTTTGGTCGGTTATTTCGGTTATAACCGAACTCTGCTCACCCCTAACAATCACAATCCAAAAACAAATACTGAAAGAAAATTGAAACAATACGGTCAAAAAATTGGGACACGTATTGAAGGGTCACCTAGAGGGGGGTGAATAGGTGACAATGCTAATCTAAAAACTAATGCGGAAGCTAAGACAAATTTGCACAAACACTTAATACAACCAACGAGTGTAGCCGAATTCCCTGTGAAGGGCTCTGAACTAACTCCTCTTGATTCCTCTGAATAAGAGTTGAGGTGCTATATGAAGCTCTCGTGGTTAAGTACAAGTGAGGCACACAAACACAAGCCAAGCATATGAAGATTAGGCAATATAAAATAATGCAAGGCACACCCAAGCAAATAAGATATAAATGAATGATGCTATGCACAAACACAAATAAAGAGAGAGGGTTAAGAGACAATGAATTAAACACAAACATAATGATATGTTCCGAGGTTCGAGCCCCTAGCTCTACGTCCCCGCCTTCACCGAGAAGGATTTCTAATCCACTAAGGAGTACCGAACTCCTCTCTCAACCTTACAATGCCACCGAGGCAATACAAACACAATCCACCTCTCAAAGAGGGATAGGCCCTTAGCCAAACAATCACACTCCACCTCACCAAGAGGGAGCAAACAACAATCTCCACCTCTACCAAAGAGGGAGCCAAACACCAACAACCTCAACCTCTACCAAAGAGGGAGCAACCCAACAATAAAGGATTTACAACAAGGTGATCCAAAAAGACCACAAACACAATCTCTTTTTCCCACAAAAAAATGATCCTAATTGAATAGGATAGATCATAGCTCAAGTGTGAAAAACAAAGTGTTTTGATCAAAGAAATACACTTGGGAAAACAATAAATAGATATGGAATTTTTAGATCAAAAACAAATTCTCAAAACCTAATTCTTTGAAATAAACAAAACACTTAAAACAAATAAGATAGATCTTTTTGGCACAAAAACACTTTTGAAATCTTGTTTAAAACACTAAAGAAACTCTGAAATTTTTGCTCTTAAAATCTCAGCCAAAATCCCCAAGAAATGGGGTTTATATGGGCCCAAAAAGAAAACTAGCCGTTAGGCTGTTTTTGTCAGCCATAACAGCTGGCGGTCGACCGCCAACGGTCAAAAATATGACCGTTGGGCGCCAGCGGTCGACCGGTCGGTCGACCGAAAATTTACAGAGAGTAGACCTCTCTGTCCGGTCGCCGCTCGGTCGACCGGCCCAATTGCCTGGCCAAACGTGCACAACTTTGTGCACGTTGGTCGACCGACCGGTCGACCGACCGGTCGACTGACTCTGGAATCCGGTCGACCGCCAGAGCCTGGCAGCCAGGATTTTGGGTCAGAAAAATATGTTAAAAAATATTCTAATAAATCCCATAAATCTTCTAAAATTTCATAAAAATAGTTTTATCATTTTATACTGAAATACAAACATGTGATAAAAATTTCAAGACACATATCAAACATTTTGAATCATTTTTGTGTCTTACAAATTTTACTAAAAACTAAAAACTGTATTTTACCAAACTTGGATTTTTCAATAGAAAATCTGATTTTTCTTAAAACTAATGAATAGACATATCAAAATAAGTTTGTCTAAGATATGAAGCATGTATGTATATAGAACATATCTAATATACATAAAAACCATTTAAACTTGTTTTGATCTACACTATTCATGAAAATCAATATCCATAAAACATAAAACGTGTGTGTTGTGAACTTGAGCATATCAACTATCTAATCTTTACACATGGATCTAAAACACACTAAACTATGGATACCTAAGTCTTCTTGACGATCATTCATCTTCAAGTAGACTCGATCCAAAACACCGTGATCCACCGAGCGAGACTCCAATAAGTGCAATGTGTGATCATGATGCTCGGGCTCTTGAATCACCAAGTGAAAGCTTCTAAACTCCTTTTATTGAAGCAATCACCAACTAATATCTTGCTTAATGATCTGAAACTAAAATCACAAGATTATTAGTAAACATAACTACATGAGTTAATCATCATCAAAACTAGAGTGGAAGGCCTTTGGGCCAATAATTTTCCCCTTTTTGATGATGACAAAACTCATGGAGTTATATATGCATGGATTAAAGTTAAGTTTCAAAGAAGCTCCCCCTTAACTCATGCATCATGATAAACAATAAGATATGACAATGAAGGCATGTAAACATGAATGCAAATATATGCATAAACAAATAAGTATTCAAAACATGCTCTTGATACCAATTAAACAATTAAACAATACAAACAAAATCATGCATACAAAACATGCATACCAAATAATTCTCCCCCCTTTTGTCAATCATCAACAAAGGGGCAAAGTAAAAACAGATTGATAGGTAGTAAAAATTGCATATTTATCACTACATATACTATCATATTTTCCTATTTATTATTATAATTATGCACTATTACTAATGTTTTATTATTTATTGTGTGCAGGCCTTGAGTAATTAATTAAATAAAGAATAAAAGCTTAAATGAAGCCCAGAAGCCCAAAAAGCCCATGTGCAAGCCCATGTGCAAAATTTGCAATTATTAAAAGAAGAGGAAAGGGATGGACTTCTACTCAACCCTAATTGCTTGCAAGACAAGGCTAAAGATAAAAGGAGAAGAGTTTAAAGATAAAAATTATTTCAAAAAATTCAGATTCAGGCTGTATATGTTTTAGTATTCAGATCATAACATTTGCTACAGATATTCAAATCCAATGATTCAAGATGCTCCAGAAAGAAGACTTGAAGACCTACAACTTTTATGTTGATCAAACGTTCCAATTCAGTCAGCAGATAAGCCAATTTCGGCGATCAACATGATAACAAGTTGCAGGACAGATTTGAACTTCTATGGATAAGTCAGAACAAGTTTGGAGATAAAAGAAGAATTCAAATTCAGAGATATTTTGCTCCTCTTATCTTCATACACTTCTTATTCTCTGGTTTTCTCCTATAAATACCCCTGCATAGCAACAGAGGAAGGGCAGATCTCAGAAGTACAGAGTCGAGGACAGAAACAAAAATTAGGGTTTTTCTTAGGCTAACTTGTAGATTGTAATTTAGGTTTTTTTTAGTTTTCTTTTATGTAATTTTGTAACTGAGAGGAGAGGATACTTTCATGGAGGAAGGAGATCAAGCTTGTACTGAGGTGACATTGGTGTAAGTAATCTTTTCTTCCATTGTTAATTGAATCAACTCAAAGTTTATTTTTGTTTTTCTATTCTTGTTTTGTTTTTCTTTCTCTCTTTTATGTTTGTGGATCTATGTGAAACCAAGAGCTTTGAAGGTGTCTTCTCCTTGCAAGTGCCGTTGATGGTTTATGATGATGAATATCTACTTCCATGGTAGCGTAGTTTGCCCTTTTTATTTCGTAGTATAGATCGGGAGTAGGGAAGATCTCATATTCTATGCTTCGTTCGCCTTCAAAGAAAGGTACGTCATTGACACGGTTCCAAGGTAAGCAGACGCCGAAGAGGTAAGTAGGTTTTTAATTTTGTTTTCTTTCTTTTATTTTTAGTGTAAATCACCAAATTCCCAATCTTTTTCACACTTCTTCTTTTCATTGTAAATATCATATCATTGTAAATATCACTTCTAGTTTCTCCATCTTCTTAATCTACCACTTTCTTTCTAACCTGACTTTAACAACTATTAATTTAAACACTTTAGAGAACTTACTAAACAAGCTTCCATCGCTAGTCCCTTCCTGTGGATCACGACCCGCATAGCCATTGCACAGCGGATAGTATTGAGCACCTTGCACAATCTCTATTTCTAAATCTAAAATTCTATATTTGTGTGCAGATAGAATCTTCAATCAAAATTTAGGCACCGTTGCCGGGAAGGGACGGTAAGTATTCTCTAAAAAAAAACTAATTCTTTTATTATTTCTGTTTGCAGGTTCGAAGAACATGAAAAATAACAGCAGAAAAGGACATATAGCAACTCTGTGCCTCTGCCCTCGAAGGCAGAGCAGCAGAGCCTACTACAGAGCCGCGTTTCCGCGGCAATAGCCGCGTTTTCGCGGCCTATGTAGTTCACTACTCACTCTGTTTTCTGCAGGTTGTTGCAAATTGAAAGATTTGTTTACTGCTCTGTTAACTTTTCTCTGTGATCACCCTGCACACTGCTAATTAATTAACAGTAACCTATTTGTTGAAAATAAAAAAATTAGACTCTTGCATATAGGCACGTGTCTATTTAATTTTTTTAATTTCTGTTGAAGAGTGCTGGAGACAAGGTACGTTCGCATTGCATATAGACTAGGAAGCACCCTTAGCTGATTTACTGCTTTTGAGTGAATATTTGTCTATTGCTTTACACGTGCACTAAATTGACTTAAGGGCTTGTTTATAAATAAGATAAGGTGGGGATTTCATCACCCTTCCTTGGCCCACAAACAATCTCCTCACTCACTAACCCAAGCCTAACTAAAAAAATTAGTAGACGTTGGCCCTAGGGACATCTCGAACTCAATTAGGAGATTATCCTAAGAGAGAACGGTATTAGAATTTGACTCCTGCCAAATCAGTGTCTAGGAAGGGGATTGAGGGCCGAAAGCCCGAAGATTGGTGGTTATTTAATTAAGGAACGTCTTTGACGGAAAACCTTCCACCAATCTTGCCCTGACCTGGCTGATTAGCTTGTGGTCAAAGTCTGCATTATACCTCCCATGGACAGTCTAACCAGTTAGGAGTCGTCTAAGTCATAAGTCTGCCCTAACTTAGGTTAGAATTTTTTTTTCTTTTTGTTTGCTTATTTGTTTGTTTTCTTTTTCTTTGTTTGTGTTTTATTTGTGATATAGCTTATAACAACAATTTTTTCAATTTTAATAATAATCCATATTACACACCAACCTCTTTTTCGGATATTACCAACCCGGCATATCATAACTTTAACCAACCTAGTGTGCCAGATTGGTCTTATCCGAATCATTACATGCCCCAGTCCCAATACTATGAACAAGACTGGAATAATCATCACTACTCTTCACAGAGTCAATGGGGATACAACACCCCTGATCCATATTGTCAACCACCTGTTCAACCATTATCTTTTCATATACTTCTTTTCCCACATCACAATGTTTCAATCCTCAAATGATCCATTCGATGAGTTAGAAGAAAAGGTGGATCGTTTGCAAGATATAATGAATGATCAAATTTCTAGACTTTCAAGAACTGACCAACCATGTTGATAGGAACCAAGAATCATTATGTCTAGAAGACCTTGATCAAAATTCAATTTCATCACATCAATATGAACTTGATCAATCCCAATCCTTGGACAAATTGGCTAGTTTTAATTTCAATGAGATTGAATTAGATTGTGAATGTGATCCCGATCCCCAACTTTGCGATTCAGTTTCCATCTTCGAATCTATGTTGACTCGGTATTCTTACCAATTTGGACCAATTTTCTGAGCCAACATTTATTCCCGTACCCATAGATCATGAAATTGAATCACCCATTTTTGAAGATCATCATATTGAACTTGACCAATTTCATACTTTTGAAAGTCTCATTGACAAATTGGCAAGTTCTCATTTTTATGAGATTGAACCCAATGAGATATGTGACCTTGATTCTCAAATTTGTTATGATCGAGTTCAAATTCCCGAATCAATATTGACTCCTGTTCTGTTACCCGATTTAGGTAATATTTTAGAGTCAGTTTTGATTCCCACACCTGTCATTCTCGAACTTGAATCACCAATAGTAAGTCACATTCCATTGTGGGAAAATGATTGTGGACTTGAGTTTCAACTTCTTGATTTGGACCCACTTCTTGAACCAAGCTCGACTCCTGAACCTTTACTTGACTTAAGTCACCTTCCTGAGTCAGTATTAGTTCCTGAACCTATCATTCTTGAGTCCAAGTCAACCATTCTACCAAGTCATATTCTTTTGTTGGACATAGGTATAGACCATGACTCTGTGATGATTTTCCAGGACTGGTCATGTAAAGGAAGTAAGTTTCACGATAGGATCTTCCATGATCCTATTCATACTGGGGACTGTAAACATGTAAATAGAAAAGAGGTCAATAAAGGTAGGTCCCGTGAACTACCACATTATCTTGATTGGGTAGCAACGCTTGGCCCAATCAGACCACCACCGGAACCACCCCTAAGGTAATATTTTCCTTCCCTTTCTTCTTTTTCATGCATACATGCATTCATTCATACATTGAGGACAATGCATGAGATAAGTGAGGGGGAGGGTTTACTAACATACTAACATACTAACGTAGGTAGATACTATAAAAATAAAAAAAAATTTAAAAAAAAAAGAATATTTTGACTTATCTTTTGAAAGAAATCTAAGTTAGTCTTAAGAATTAGGAAAATCATGATTAGGATTTCTAAAAACTTGGTCAAAATAAATAAATTTTTGAATTTTTAGGTATAGAAGGAAAAATTGAATAAGTAATTAGTCTTGATTTTTACCTTAATGAAATGTGCATACCTAATACATTTACATATCTAGGATTCTAAGACAAAGACTCTTGTGCCCTATAAAAAATAAAAAAAATTGAAAAAAAAAAAAAAGAAAGGAAATTCATTGATTAAGCTGGATACATGTGCCTCAAGAAGCATAAGTATTCACGCCAAGGTGATTTTATAAATAAAGTCCTTAGTTTTGTGGCCTAGTTCACTCGAATCCTTAAGTCCTGGGCTGTTTTCTCACCCGGTGCCCTAAACCCGACCGGTTTGGGAGCCACCTACTTTAAGTTCGCTACATGGGTGGATTAGAAAACCTAAGGAAACTAAGAAAAATTACTCATATATGTATTAACACATCTAATAGTCAATTAGTTAGGTATGAGAGCCTCAAGAAGCCTTCATGCTTACACGAAAGAAAATTAGATGAGTTATACATATTTAAAAAAAAAGAGAGAAAATAATAATAAAGAGGCATGAGAGTCCAAGTTAAGGAATTTCTAATAAAGATTCACAAGGATGCATATGACTTTTGGTAACGAAAAAGACTATATAAAAATTCAATTTTGATCCTTACATAAAATGGATAACAATTTACTATATAAAGACTAAGTTTAAGAATGAATAAAAATGATGATCCTAAAATCTTATAGATTACTTAGTCTCTTCAAACGTTTTCAAATATTTTCCTTTTTATGGATTTTGTGGGTGTAATCCGCTGAAAACCCTCACGAGACAACACTCGTCCTCTAGAGTAACCTAGGGGTTTAACGGCTTGTTGCACGTGCTAAGTGCAATCGTGATTTCTACGAAAGTGAGTTAGCTAGATTAGTTTTTCTTTTTCTATTTGATTTTTACTCGAGGACGAGCAAAAAGATAAGTGTGGGGGTGTGATAGATAGTAAAAATTGCATATTTATCACTACATATACTATCATATTTTCCTATTTATTATTATAATTATGCACTATTACTAATGTTTTATTATTTATTGTGTACAGGCCTTGAGTAATTAATTAAATAAAGAATAAAAGCTTAAATGAAGCCCAGAAGCCCAAAAAGCCCATGTGCAAGCCTATGTGCAAAATTTGCAATTCTTAAAAGAAGAGAAAAGGGATGGACTTCTACTCAACCCTAGTTGCTCGCAAGACAAGGCTAAAGATAAAAGAGAAGAGTTTAAAGATAAAAATTATTTCAAAAAATTCGGATTCAGACTGTATATGTTTTAGTATTCAGATCATAACATTTGCTACAGATATTCAAATCTGATGATTCAAGATGCTCCAGAAAGAAGACTTGAAGACCTACAACTCTTATGTTGATCAAAAGTTCCAATTCAGTCAGCAGATAAGCCAATTTCGGTGATCAACATGATAACAAGTTGCAGGACAGATTTGAACTTCTATGGATAAGTCAGAATAAGTTTGGAGATAAAAGAAGAATTCAAATTCAGAGATATTTTGCTCCTCTTATCTTCATACACTTCTTATTCTCTGGTTTTCTCCTATAAATACCCCTGCATAGTAACAGAGGAAGGGCAGATCTCAGAAGTACAGAGTCGAGGACAGAAACAAAAATTAGGGTTTTCTTAGGCTAACTTGTAGATTGTAATTTAGTTTTTTTTTAGTTTCTTTTATGTAATTTTTGTAACTGAGAGGAGAGGATACTTTCATGGAGGAAGGAGATCAAGCTTGTACTGAGGTGACATCGGTGTAAGTAATCTTTTCTTCCATTGTTAATTGAATCAACTCAAAGTTTATTTTTGTTTTTCTATTCTTGTTTTGTTTTTCTTTCTCTCTTTTGTGTTTGTGGATCCATGTGAAACCAAGAGCTTTGAAGGTGCCTTCTCCTTGCAAGTGCCGTTGATGGTTTATGATGATGAATATCTACTTCCATGGTAGCGTAGTTTGCCCTTTTTATTTCGTAGTATAAATCGGGAGTAGGGAAGATCTCATATTCCATGCTTCGTTCGCCTTCAAAGAAAGGTACGTCATTGACACGGTTCCAAGGTAAGCAGATGCCGAATAGGTAAATAGGTTTTTATTTTTAGTTTTCTTTCTTTATTTTTAGTGTAAATCACCAAATTCCCAATCTTTTTCACACTTCTTCTTTTTCATTGTAAATATCATATCATTGTAAATATCACTTCTAGTTTCTCCATCTTCTTAATCTACCACTTTCTTTCTAACCTGACTTTAACAACTATTAATTCAAACACTTTAGAGAACTTACTAAACAAGCTTCCATCGCTAGTCCCTCCCTGTGGATCACGACCCGCATAGCCATTGCTACAGCGGATAGTATTGAGCACCTTGCACAATCTCTATTTCTAAATCTAAAATTCTATATTTTGTGTGCAGGTAGAATCTTCAATCACAGATCAATAAATTTTTCTCCCCCTTTTTGTTCTAACTAAAGAATCAACAAAGGGTTAAAAACAATAAAACAATGTGCTCCCCCTTTTTGTCTAAAAACAAAAGGATGTAAATAAGGGGTGACAATCATATATGATACCAATTGTAAATATTTGTCATTTAGAGCATATGATACTAATTGAAATTATTATTTTCTATCATAAAGTAAGGGAGTTGAATACCAATTGAAAGATAAAAATATGAATTTTCTCCCCCTTTATGAAATACCAATAGAAATAATGCAAAAGCTTGTATTAGCATACCAATTGAAAACTAATCAATTGAAATAAGATATTCATTAAAAATTCAAGCTTTGCATAAATATATATGTATGAAAAATGAGATACCAATCGAAATTGATACTATATGAAATGAAAGCATACATACATACAAATATATGAGTATACAAAAATGTCAATATTGATACCAATTGAAAGAATCCAATGATACCAATTGAAACACAAATAATATCAAATGTATACTTCATATCTACGAAGAATCCCGCAACTGGTTAAATGGAAAAACTTTTAAACTAGTACGAAATCCTTCAAGTAAGGAATAAAACAAAAATATTTTTATGAAATACATGTAAATCACATGGCACTAAACACTCAAAATCCATAAAGCTCAAATTATACTCATGAAAACACAATCATGAGAAACATTAATAAGATGAGTGCACAAGTGTTATGTGGAACATATAATCATGAAAATTGACAATTAGGCTCATGAGAAATTCCTTTAAACATGAAAACATGAAAATCATCAAAACTATAATTCTTCAAGGCATATGTCAAGTATAAACTAAAGTATACATACAAATCCAAAACACAACGAGTCCACAAATGTATATGCATGAAGGCACGTGGCTCAAAGGATGTATATGTATATCAATAGTTTAGACAAGATAGATATATACATGAAGTGAAAACATGTAAACATGAAAAATATGGATAAAATATGAATACAAGTTAAATGCATGGATCATCAAAACTAGACTATACTAGCACATCTAATGGGTACAAATAATCGTTCAAGCCCAAACATATAATGATCTATTTGTGGCCCACTATATGTACAAGTATAAATCCTAGTCTTAATGAAAACTAACATTTAAATAAGTAATCAAATCATGAAGCATAATATAAATCATAAATAAACATGGTAAACATATAAACAATTATTATATAAATCCACATGTTATTAGAGCTATGATAAACATGATAGCTAAACATGGGTGAGAATATAAAATAATGATCCATATTCAACATGGGTGTCTCAAAGGCTATACATGCATGTCAATGATCTAGTAATCATGGCATTTAACATAGTAATCTATAAAACAATAAAACATGCTATAAACAATGAACATGAAAAGCATGCAAATATAAAAGGGAGTTAGAGATCGATACCAAAACCGATGAAGGCACCTCTCTAGTTCTCCAAACCAAGGTGGTCTTCCCACCAAATATCCCTTGAAAGTGATGCATCCATATAATTCTCTTGAAGCTTGGAACGCATCCACTCCAAGGTACCTATACTCTCACGTCATGCGAGAGCCCACACCTATATCAAATACAATAGGGGTGGTCTTTGGTACCCATTTCCTTTTGGGTCCATGGGGGTTAGTATCTTTCCTAACCCAAACAAATTTATTTGCTAAATTTTCATCATATTCTATCAAAGCAAATTTTAGCAAGGTGGCCCTTACGTCCACAATGTGTACAAGTGTACACATGAGCATACATGTGATGGGTGTGTCCGTGGGGAGCATGTGTATACCGTGGAGGGTGTACATGCATAGATGGAACTTGTTTCTTTGGAAACAAAGATTCCAAACGTGTATGACTCAAAACACAATGACTCAAAGTGGAGCCCAAACAATCAACACACTTCTTAAGCATAGATATATCATTTTCAATTAAAGAAGAAGTGTGGCATGCAATAGGTGATCTAGATGAATCTATCCTAGCATGGCAAACATGAGCAACAATATTATTTTGCAAAGAAACATTTTTCTTTAAACAAACATTTAATTCATTTGAAATAGAAATTATTTTATTTTTCAAAGCAACATTCTCCTTTAAAACAAAATCAAGTTTCAAAGACAAGTTTTCATTTTTCTTTAAAATTATTTTACAATCATTTTTATTTTTCAAAATTTTATTTTCTTTTAATGCAAGTTCAAGTCTAGATTTCAATGAATCCCTCTCATTAGAAATCTCTACCTTCTCTTGCAAAACCAAGTTAAGTCTAGAAAATAAATCTTTATTTTCATTGCTAAGGCCTAGACTTTTCTTTTCAACAAATTATATTTTTCAATCAATTTTTCACAAACTATAGATAGTTCTTCATTTAAGGTGTTAGGATCCACATAATCATCACATGAAGAACTAGCATCACTACAATCTAGTTGGGATTCCGAATGTACCTCAAGGGAGTCATTCCCTTGGACCATGAAGCATTGTGACTCGGATTCTCCAATAGATTCCTCCTCTTGGATTGGCAATTGAAGCTTGGAGGTGGAGGTGGCTAACTTGTTCCACACTACAAAAGCGGAATCAAGATTAGAAATAAGCATAAGATAATCATTTGAAAGCGTGCTTCTAATATCCTCTAGGGCAAGTGCATTGCCCCTATATGCTTGCGGTCACCAAGATAACATCTCTGGTAGCGGCAAGAAAAACATGCAATCCTAGAGTCTTCAAATACATGGACATCCTAAATTTCATATCTCAATGTTGGACACATCGAATATGGGAGGTGACAAGCAATCCATCAGTGTGTGCAAACAAATATACGTGTAAATGCAAATGAAAGATTAGCAAACCAAGATCTCACTCCTAGGTTGTTAAACCAAGTATCAGGAGCGTAGGCTCTGATACCATTGAAGGGTCACCTAGAGGGGTGTTGATCTAAAAACTAATGCGGAAGCTAAGACAAATTTGCACAAACACTTAATACAAACACTTAATACAAATATGAAGATTAGGCAATATGAAATAATGCAAGGTACACACAAGCAAATAAGATATGAATGAATGATGATATGCACAAACACAAATAAAGAGAGAGGGTTAAGAGACAATGAATCAAACACAAACACAATGATATGTTCCTAGGTTCGAGCCCCTAGCTCTACGTCCCCGCTTTCACCGAGAAGGATTTCTAATCCACTAAGGAGTACCGAACTCCTCTCTCAACCTTCTAATGCCACCGAGGTATATAAAACACAATTCACCTCTCAAAGAGGGATAGGCCCTTAGCCAAACAACCACACTCCACCTCACTAAGAGGAGAAAACAACATCTCTACCTCTACCAAAGAGGGAGCCAAACACCAACAACCTCAACCTCTACCAAAGAGGGAGCAACCCAACAATAAAGGGTTTACAACAAGGTGATCCAAAAAGACCACAAACACAATCTCTTTTTCCCACCAAAAAATGATCCTAATAGAATAGGATAGATGATAGCTCAAGTGTGAAAAACAAAGTATTTTGATCAAAGAAATACTCTTGGGAAAACAATAAATAGATATGGAATTTTTAGATCGAAAACAAATTCCCAAAACCTAATTCTTTGAAATAAACAAAACACTTAAAATAAATAAGATAGATCTTTTTGGCACAAAAACACTTTTGAAATCTTGTTTAAAATACTAAAGAAACTCTAAATTTTTGCTCCTAAAATCTTAGACAAAATCCCTAAGAAATGGGGTTTATATAGGTCCAAACAGAAAACTAGCCTTTAGGCTGTTTTTGTCAGCCAGAACAACTGGCGGTCGACCGCCAACAGTCAAAAATATGATCGTTGGGCGCCAGCGGTCGACCGGTCGGTCGACCGAAAATTTACAGAGAGTAGACCTCTCTGTCCGGTCAACCGCTCGGTCGACCAGCCCAATTGCCTGGCCAAACGTGCACAACTTTGTGCACGTTGGTCGACCGACGGTCGACCGACCGGTCGACCGCCAGAGCCTGGCAGCCAGGATTCTGGGTCAGAAAAACATGTTAAAAATATTCTAATAAATCCCATAAATCTTCTAAAATTTCATAAAAATAATTTTATCATTTTATACTGAAATACAAACATGTGATAAAAATTTCAAGACACATATCAAACATTTTGAATCATTTTTGTGTCTTACAACTTTTACTAAAAACAAAAACTATATTTTACCAAACTTGGATTTTTCAATAGGAAATCTGATTTTTCTCAAAACTCATGAATAGACATATCAAAATAAGTTTGTCTGAGATATGAAGCATGTATGTATATAGAACATATCTAATATACATAAAACCATTTAAACTTGTTTTGATCTACACTATTCATGAAAATCAATATCCATAAAACATAAAACGTGTGTGTTGTGAACTTGAGCATATCAACTATCTAATGTTTACACATGGATCTAAAACACACTAAACTATGGATACCTAAGTTTTCTTGACGATCTTCCATCTTCAAGTAGACTCGATCCAAAACACCGTGATCCACCGAGCGAGACTCCTATAAGTGCAATGTGTGATCATGATGCTCGGGCTCTTGAATCACCAAGTGAAAGCTTCTAAACTCCTTTTGTTGAAGCAATCACCAACTAATATCTTGCTTAATGTTCTGAAACTAAAATCACAAGATTATTAGTAAACATAACTACATGAGTTAATCATCATCAAAACTAGAGTGGAAGGCCTTTGCGCCAACACATATATGGTTACGTATCCCGAAAACTGGGTGCTACATTATTTCTATATCTATCTTCTGTCTTTCTCGAACGAAACCTCTTATTGACTTATTTGTTCCCTAAATAGAACTTGGTAATTATGGGACTGCTGTAGGCTGTCTAAAAATCATCGAAGATAAGTCATCAAAAGCAGAGTCCCAAAACTCCAGACGCAGGGCTAATCATAGCCATCACAGCCAGCACTGCAGCATCAAGACGCGAGAGCCGAAACCCGCGTCTCAGCCAGCACTGCAGCATCAAGACGCGAGGGTCGAAACCCGCGTCTCAGCCAGCACTGCAGCATCAAGACGCGAGAGCGGAAACCCGCGTCTCAGCCAGCACTGCAGCATCAAGACGCGAGAGCGGAAACCCGCGTCTCAGCCAGCACTGCAGCACCAAGACGCGAGGGTCGAAACCCGCGTCTCAGTTATAACTGCCCTTGTTATGGGGCCAGTCACTGCCCACATAACGGGAAAGTTAACCCCTCATTGTGGAGTGTTTTTAGGGGCACGTTCGCCCCTAAAACCTCTATAAATAGCCCCGTTGCTATGGAGAAGAGGTAGGTCAATTAGATCAGAGAATTCGGGGAGAAGAACTTGACTTGTGAGCTTCCACAGAGAAGGAAAGAGAGTCCAACTCTTCAATTAACTTGCTGCGTACAAGTTAGTCTTTGCCTATAATCTCTTTGAGATTTCTGGTCGACAGAGCTGTGTTACTCCGTCTGCCATCCGAAGAGAAGATCCCCAAAAGTCCCTGACATTCACCCGGTCAATGAAAAATAAGATTCACTTTTCACCACCACCTGAAGAGCCCAGCATTAAAAAGGGGAGGATCCAAGACTCAATATCCCCCCTCCCTTGTAATCGGAGTATAAGCCGTTGTAATTTTTCAATTGATTCAAGAAAATTTTACGCGAATTTTTCTCCCACCATACAAGAGATGGCGACTCCGCTGGGGACTACCTTCTCCACTGACGAGCAAGTGGTGGCGCAAGGTGACGTCATTTACATGGGAAAAAATGGTCGAATCACTTGTCGTGGAATTCGATCAAGCAAAGTATGAAGAGTTCATTTCTTCCGGCCCTAAGAGCCCAAAGGCCCATGCCTACTGCAGAGTCTCTACGGAAAAATGCCCCGAAGTCCGCCCTGAGATTCTCTCAGACGCGGCAGTTCCGAAGGACGTTGTGGTCAACCGCGCCAGGCGTAACACCCGCGTCAGCGTCTCTCAGGAGACCCGCGCGGTCAACCTTTCTGGGTTCAGCCAGTCCACCCTCTTCCTCAGCACCAGGTCGTCGGGGGTTCCCTTCAACCACCACGACGGAACCGAAACGCTGAACGGCGGTAGAGAAGGCGTGCGCGTCAACTACAAGTTGGAACAACCGATTGTCCAACGGAAGTAGGACGCGAGGCTCAGACCAGCGTACCACACCTGCCACGTGAAGTCCGCGTTTGGCAGGCCAAACGTGAGGTTCACCAGACTGGCTCTTCTGAAGCCCCACTCCCCAAACGCTAATGCAAAGCTCGCGCACCTTGTCAAGCACAAGAGGCACGCGCCTCTAGGCACAGGGCCCAGCAGCCTGCATTTCTCAAGCGTCTCTGCCCAGACGCAATAATCAACAACGCGAGAGCCGCGTCTCTTCTCAGCAGAGACGTCAGGCTCGCGTTTTGAGGCCACGACGCAAGAACTGTGTCTCAGAACCTTGCAACTCAGCTGTGCAAAGCAAGGATGCCTCCCGTCCTCAGCATTGCGGGGCCAATCGAACCCCCTCCAAAGTTTTCGATATTCTGCGGTTGGCTGGGACGGATTTCGAAATACTTTGGACTCTAGCTGAATTCACCCTTCTCATGATTGGACTGACAATGCTCCGGCTTGATCTTGTTTGGAGTATGACCTTCGTGAGTGTACTGTGAAACTCTTTGAAGCCGCCAAAAATGATCGTGTTGAGTGTCTAGATACACAGTCTAAACCTCCCCGATGCTTTGAGTTTGTCGTTGGTGTACTTTAAACTAGGGGTGGGCAGTCGTCTGCTTGTGCCAGTGTACTATTGAACTGAATTGTAGAAGTAAGGACTAAACGTCAGTTCTGTGGACGCAGGGGTGATACTGCTTTAAAGACGCGCCTTCTATAAGGGTGCATGAAAACGCGAATGTTGCTCCATAGACGCGACTTTGGCCGGGTTGAAACGATGCGATCTTTGGAGGGACGCGTCTTTTGAAATTAAGACGCAGCTTTTGCTCTATGAGGCAGACGCAACTTTAGCCTAATTGAGAAGGTGCGTCCGTCGGAGGGACGCGTCTCTTGGGACGAAGACGCGGCTGTTGAATGCGAATCCGTGCAGTGAATATGTTGCCACGTGTCTGTACGGTTGAGGGGACATCTTCTTTTTGGCGTGCGAACTTTGCGCTGTATTTAATGCGCTTGCCACGCGTCAGGCAGAGATTAGGCGTCAAGCCAAACGCTGCGTATCTCTGCGAATCGCTGTGCCTATAAAAAGCAACAGTCTTTTAGGAGTCATCATTAGACTCTTCTTCTTATTCGTTTGCATCTGTTAGGGTTTTAAGAAAGAAGCTTTCTTTATTCTCTTCGTTTCTTTCATCTCTAACATCAAATCTTCGGTTGCAATGGCACCAAAGGCTAAACATGTTGCCTCACCTTCCAAGGCCGTCGTCCCTGAAACCCAGATGGGCTGTTCCTCCATGCAGGAAACCCCTATTTCAGGTATAAAAAGCCATCAGACTTGATTTCCGCCATTATAGGGGTTTACAGAGTTCTTTAACTCTTAAATTCTTTTGAATGTGAACTGCCAATGCGGGCTCATGCCCGTGTTTGATCTTCAGGTACGGTTCTTGAGTTGATGGATAAGACGCAGGTTGATGACCTCTGCATCTTCTATCCGCTTAAATTCGTACCTGTTTGTTGAACACAGGGCCCCATTGAGCCTTGCGTTCTAGATCCATCACTTAGAATATTTCTAAGTGTGAGAGATGCAGACGCAGATTTCTTATGATTCTTGCGTCTTGTGAAATCAGACGCCGGTCCAAATGAATCTCGCGTCTGAGTCTGATACTTAGAAATTTTCAGAAGTTCTGGATTTTTAAAACGCGGGCTTCATGCTAGCCTCGCGATTTTTGGACCTGGACGCAAATTTTGATGATCTCTGCGTCTGGGTTCATTTCTGCGTTTGAGTTGTAAACACTTAATCCTTTCCTTTCAGATTTCTGATCAAGTGTTATTTTCTTTTGTAGTGAGATATTCCTCCAACCCTCTCTCAAAAAGTGTCACTTTGGGCACGTAGGTAGTGCTGACCACAACCTGACCTTTGTGCTACAGAAGACTGCTCCTGTGACCACTGATAAGTCGAAGGAGCGACAGGAGAAAATCTATAAGGCCAGCATGATGACCCTCCAGGAAATTATGACCGACGGAGTGTTTGAGACGGAATCGCGCATCTCGTTAAAGAAACCTGTCTTCTTTTTTGGCGACGACACTGACGAGGACAGCAGTGCCTTGCATGATGGCGATTGCAAGTGGCTTCGCCAGATAGGGAATAGGAAAATTTTCCTTTCCAATATGGAGAGGATGTATCCGTTGTCCTATCTCCAGCACATGTCCATTCATCGTGCAATGGAATGGGATCTTGCTCGACCTACCTCAGGTGTCTCTTGGCATACTAGGCACAAAAAACGTATACTCTGGCGGTCACGGGAAGGAGATTTTTGGTTTATTTCCCGGATTGGTCAGACATGAGTATCCAAGAGGGGAAACCCCTCGGCTCGGCACTACCTTCATCAACCGATTCATGAAGGTCGGGGCGATTTTCCCACTGACTTCCGCCCGCTCGGGTGGGTCCATGCTTCCGACAAGTCCTGGTGGGGCAAGATGGTGGGATTCGTCCTCGTCGAACTTGGAGCTCTGCTGGAACAGTGTGGGCTGTATCAGGCGGCCAGGGCTGTGCAGTATGGCATCCCGCAAAGTTCCCATAATTTCTACAGGATCCTGGAGCACTACAACCCACTGACGGGGACATTCTTCACCCCAATCGGAGAGATGGGGCTCGCCCTCCATGAACTGTATGAAGTTTCGGTGCTGGCTATGGGAGACGCCCTTATGAAGAATATGTCCCAACCTCTGAGGAGCTTCATCTCTTGAAGAAAGAGTGTCCTCAGGTATATAAGACCTACTGGGAAGTGCTGTGTCACATTCCATATCTGCGGTCAAATAACCTCCTGGAGGACAAGGGGAGTTAAGCAGATATCTTGAGCGAGCTACCTGTTTAATGGTGTAGTTGAGAAAGATCACACAGTGATCATTCTGGCCCCTAGCACCGATGAAGAAATCGCGGAGAGGATTGACTCCTCGGCGAGTTCTTATACCACAGAGTCGAATGAAGACACTTTCAAAACTGATACAGTTTTCAAAAGTTTCCACCATCAAGTCCGAGTTCCCATTTCTGACCGGGCGCTGCTAGCAGGCTTCTCATGCTGTGGCTGAAGCGCTACATAGTGCTGACATTGTAGCATGAAGTGATTGTTGCTGATGTGGGGTGCCCGGCAGTCTTGT
>JAVJIF010028623.1:0-12012 GCA_038442645.1 Agave tequilana
CCCCCCCCCCCCCCCCCCGCGCCGGTTCAACCCTTCACGCACGCGAAGCCCCAATCACTTCGGTTTCGCCCTCTCTTGATCCGCATCTAAGAACAAAGAAGCTATTAGAAGTTTTCATCCATTGGTATAATCACCTCCTTCTTTTCGTTTTCTACAATTTTTTTTTCTATTTCATATTTTATTTTTTAATTTAGATGTTTTCAATGAAAAGAGACCGACTTTGTTCATAATATACAAGTTTTGTTGTTCTTGAATAAAAATTTGAGAGCCCACATTGATAAATTTCTCACATGCAATGCAACCCAATTTGTTATTTGTTTCATTTTGTTCATTTGCTTCATTTTACTTTAATTCAATATTTTTTTGGAACAATTCGGGCTAATTGGTTCTTAGATTATAACCAAATAAGATTTGTTTAATTATATTTATTTTCTTTCTTATGAGAAATTTTCAACATTTGAAGCTAATCATTTTCGGAGACAAGTGTAGTGTTGGATTGTTGGGAGAGAGGAATAGAGGAGATGGAGGAGATGGAAGAAGATAGCACATAGATCGACGACAAAGGAACAAGGAACGGTGCATGGAGGCAAATTGTGCTCCCGGTCGGCCTCCCGTTCGACCGTGGAGGAGGCCGATCGACCGGCCCGGTCGACCGGCGTGCACGGGCGTGCACAGGATGGAGCGGTCGACCGGCCCGGTCGACCGACTGAAGTGGCCTCGCTCTCTGGTTGGCGCGGGTCGACCGGGCCAGTCGCACCGTGGCCTTTGTCGGTGACCGGCCGGTCGACCGACAGACGCGGCTGGAGTTTTCCTTTTAGGACTCGAATTCCTTTTTTGATTGTGATTGAATCCAACCTGGGTTTCCATAAACTCAGGGACTCTGTGGCTATAAATAGAGGCTAGAGGCCTCATTGTATTGTATCCCCTGAAAATCCCTCAGAATTCTCTCTTGTAATAGTTGTATTGATTGTTGAATCAATAAGATCTCTCTTGCCCGAGGACGTAGGCACGTTGGCCGAACCTCGTTAAATTTGTGCGTTGATTGCTTTTCTCTATTGGTAGTTGTTCCTGCTGCGTTGTTTGTTTTCTCCGGCTGAATCGAGTTTCCGCCAGGAGGGCGGATTCCTCAAGATCAAGTGGTGGTTGTTGTGTCTCTTCTTCCGCGAACCCTGTGCACATCGAGTGGTGTCTGGGGGCACAACAAGTGGTATCAGAGCATCCCAGGTTCGACGTGGGATCATCTGTTGATTCAAGGGCATCAGTAGCTGTTCGGCAGAGATCGTGTGTCGATCTCAAAACAGCGTGTAGATTGCTTGAGGAATCAAGTTGGTGGATTAGATTACTTCGAAAACTCTTCGAGGGTTTTGCGTGGAGGTAAAGATCTAGTTTTATCTTGTTTGTTTTATCTAACTCCGTTTGTTTCCACATTGGGTTGAGGAATCAGTTGAGAAGATGGCTGGAGAAAGCATATCGGTGAAATCCATGTATCCACATCCAGGATTGATGTGGTGAAGTTCAACAAGACTAACAACTTTGGTATGTGGAGGTGTGAGGTTATGGATATGCGCTGACGGTATCAAACTGAAAGACACTCTACGGTTGGAGAAGAAGCGCGCATCAAGACGGAAGAAGATTATGGACAAGATGAACCGTTCGGCGTGTGGCTTGATTAGGTCTTGCCTGACACAAGACATCAAGTATCAGGTGTTGCAGAGACATCTGCGAGGCAGCTGTGGAAGATCCTGGAAAGGAAGTATCTGACGAAGAGCATAGAATCGCGATCTTGCAGTTTGAAAAGCAAGCTCTATGGGTTTCAGATGCAAAGAGGATGCTCCGTCAACGAACACTTGAACCACTACGCGAAGCTTCTTACAGATCTAATTAACGTGGATGTGGAGCTAGTGAAGAGGATAAGGCAGTAATTCTTTTGAACTCTCTTCTCTAGGGAAGAGTATGAGCCTTTTACTCTCACTTTTCTAAAATGGAAGACAATCCCTTAACTACGATGAGGTGTCTGCTGCACTTGTGAGTTATGAAGCAAGGAGACAGGACCGACGGTCTTCTTCGGAAGCACAAAAGCAGAGGCATTGGAGGTAAAAGGCAGAAGTTTTCAATTGGAAGGGAAGAGACGATCGGGGGAGATCAAAGTCCAGATCAGGCTTCAGAAATCTGAAGAAGAATCAGTGTGCCTTGTGCAAGGACTAGGACACTGGAAAGCTGAATGCCCGAAGGCCAAAGGTAAGAAGGTGGAGTCAAACACCGAGGTGAATCTCGCACAGGCGGATGGATCGGATGAAGACTCATCGGTATTCTCTCTCTCTTTGTTACTACTCCTACTGTTTGTAACTCAGATAATGCTGAGTGGATCTTAGATAGCGGAGCCACCTATCATGTGTGCCCAAACAGAGCCTGGTTTTCTAGCTTTGAGAAGCTGGATGGATGTTACACACGGTCATGGGGGATGACCATCCGTGTAATATAGAAGGGATGGGTACAGTCCGTATCAAGATAGATGATGGGATAGTACGAGAATTGAAGGAGGTGAAGTATGTACCTCAACTCAAAGGAGTCTTATCTCTGTTGGCGCTTTGGAAGCATTGGGTCTGGTGATATCTGTTTGAGATGTTGTTCTCAAAATGATCAAAGGCTCGATGGTGGTTGATGAAGGGTGTCCGCCGGGACAATCTCTACTACTTGAAGGGTAGTACGGTGACAGGTCAGGTGGAGACTTCTAGTTCTTCAGATGATGATTGCATAGAGGTCTGGCAGGTAAAGGTCGGACATGGAGGTGAAAGGTCTTTGCAAGCTCCTACAAAGAAGGGATCGTTGGAAAGTGCTGCTACCTGCAACTTGGAAGGTGAACACAGCGTTCTGGACAAGAAGAAGGTGAAATTCAGCACCAGTACTCACCGCACAGAAGGTCTTCTTGATTGTGTTCACGTAAGCATTTGGGGACCTGCTAAGAATGCATCGCTTGGAGGTCACGGTACTTTGTCTTTTTTATTGATAGATTATCTAGGCATTGTTAGATATATCCCATGAGACAAAGGAGTGAAGCCCTAGATATGTTGGTGAAGTGGAGAGGAAGAATGGAGAAGCAGATTGGTAGGAAGATCAAGGAGCTGCAGATTGGTAATATTAAAAGAAACATGAACCAATTCCTACAATTTGGCCAGAACACTGGTATTGCTACTCACTTCACAACAAGTATAAATGGGTTGGCTAAGGAGGTAAACCGTTCCTTACTGGAGAAGGTTCGGTGGTTTGTTGTCTAATGCAGGATTAGACAAATCATTTTGGGCTAAGGCGATTGGTATGCTAGCCATCTCATGAATAGATCGACTGCGATAGGAGGTAGAGCTCCATTGAAAATTTGGTCTGGAAAGCTGCTCATGATCATGGATTGCTGCGGGAATTTGAAAGTCCGACCTACTTCAGTGCCAAGAATGGCAAGATGAATCCGCGAGCAAGAAGTTTGTGTTTTTGGGTGTCAAAAGGAATGGCTACAGGTTGTGGGGCCCCGAAAATAAGAGATCATGGTGAGTAGGCATGTCACATTTGGAGAGACTTCAGTGTTGAAGTCCACCGTCTCTCAGCAGGTGGAGAGGACGGAGACCAAGGAAGTATCGCAGTGGGTGGAGGTTGATGCTACTCCACCATCTCCAGTTGGTTCGGCATTGGGCCTGTTTGGTTAAGGGTGGAAGTGAGGAAGTGAAGAAGTGAGGAAGTGGTAATAGTTCCCTTTGGAACTTGAGAATTGGTTAGTAAGTTTTCTGGTGTTTGGATGTTGTTGGGATGTGTGGTTTGGAAAATGTTATGTCTTTTCCAGTGTTTGGATGGTAATGTGAAAGTGAAAGTGGAAAAGTTGACTACAAAGTTGACCGCAAAATAATATTAAATTAAAAATTAATTAAGAAAAATAAAAATAGACTGTAATTAGAATACAAGTGAGATTTACATGAGCAAAAAATTAACTGTTTTATGCTACAATTTATTACAAATGAGATTTACATGACCACAAAATTAACTGTAGCACTCTAGAAGTGAGGAAAACGTTGTGTAAAAGAGAAAGAGAGAAGGAAAAGAACTTTTTCCATTTTCCTTTTCCGGTGTTTAGATGAACAGCGGAAATGAGAAAGAGACTTCTTCCCACTTCCTCATTTCCACCCAATTCCTTGAATCCAAACAGCCCCATTAGAGAAGACTTCACCGGATGTGACACCGGGTGGAGATCATGTAGCTAGGGTTGATGCTGAACAGGTTGAAGACATTGTTAAGGATGTCGAGTTGTTTGCAGCCATTGGAACCAAGGTAAAATCACGCTTGTGGTTAAAGAAGCATGAATCTCAAGCTTGTGATCGCGATAAGCTCAAGTTGAAGGCCGTTGTTCTCCATGATGGTCGTGAGGAGGTTCATATGACTCAGCTAGACAGGTTCGCTGCTGCAGATTCAGTTTACAAGTACTTGAGCTTGATGAAGTTCATTTCAATGAACTAGGTTGGCTTGATCCTTTGGGCAAGGTACGTAGGCAGCCGTAAAGGCGCAGCCATTTGGTGATGCAACCCGTATGAAACTGTTTGGGTTCTCGAGAAGCTGATTGGACTTCACGTAGAGGTGAAGAGTTGTGGCCGATTGGAGCTTCACGTAGAGGTGGAGAGACTTCACATAGAGGTGAAGTGTTGTGGCCAGTTGGACTTCACGTAGAGGTGAGGTGTTGTGATCTCGATGACAGGTTGATCTTCTGGTAAGAAGATGTTGAGCTTACATAAGGAGTGGTGTGCATCCAGTTGAAGTCGATGATGGTGTTAGGTGTGCTCTACGCAGACTTGGTTGGACTGTCAGCTGAAGACATGTAGACTAGATAGAGCTAGTCAGTTGGAGAGTCAGTGTTGGCTCATGATGAGTTCTTTGTGAGGTCGTGAGTTGCGGAGTAGAAGCCACGTTCGGTGATCGGCATGTATGGAAGTTCTCCTAAGGTGAAGTATTGGGAAGGCATGTGTGGTGCATTCCAGTGGATAGCTGAGCTACAGATTCCAAGCCGAGATCGTGTGTCGATTTCGCCGAGATCGTGTGTCAATTTCGCCTGGTGATAGACTAGGGTACATTGGAGATCGGCTCAGATTTTGGTAAATCTTCACCGAGGTGGAGAATTGTTAGGAGAGAGGAGTTAGAGGAGATAGAGGAGATGGAAGAAGATAGCACAGAGATCGGACGACAAAGGAACAAGGAACGGCGCATGGAGGAGGCAATTGTGCTCCCGGTCGACCGGTGGAGGAGGTCGGTCGACTGGCGTGCACGGGCGTGCACAGGATAGAGCGGTCGACCGGGCCCGATCGACCGACTGAAGTTGCCTCGCTCTCGGGTTGGCGCGGTCGACCGGGCCGGTCGACCGTGGCCTTTGTCGGTCGACCGGCCGGTCGACCGACGGACGCGGCCGGAGTTTCCTTTTAGGATTCGAATTCCTTTTTTGATTGGGAATGAATCCAACCTGGGTTTTCATAAACTCAGGGACTCTGTGGCTATAAATAGAGGCTAGATGCCTAATGTATTGTATCCCCAGAAAATCCCTCAAGAATTCTCTCTTGTAATAGTTGTATTGATTGTTGAATCAATAAGATCTCTCTCTCTTACCCCGAGGACGCAGGCACGTTGGCTGAACCTCATTAAATTTGTGCGTTGATTGCTTTTCTCTATTGGTGGTTATTCCTGCTGCGTTGTTTGTTTCTCCGGCTGAATCGAGTCTCCGCCAGGAGAGCGGATTCCTCAAGATCAAGTGGTGGTTGTGTCTCTTCTTCCGCGAACCGCTGCGCACATCGAGTGGTGTCTGGGGGCACAACATGGATAGGGTTTTCGCTTACTGTGTCGGATTGATATTTTTATTATTTTGTAAGATTCTATTATTCTATAAGATTTTATTTTTTAATATATTTGTTTGCTTTTGTCAAATATCCAGGGTGATAATTTTTTTATTTGCATAATGATGTTTCAGATTTGAATCTGGATCTCAAAAGCATCAAAAAAAGAAAAGACTAGATGAGTTAATTTAGTCTCAAAAAAGAGCTATGGGAAAATGTGTTATCAAGAATTATTGCGGTTGTTAAAACTCTTTAAAAAAACAATATGACATTCGGAGATAGCAATGAAAAAATATATCAAAATAACAATTAATTTTTTTAAGTTAATTGAAATGATTGCTAAACTTGATCCGTAATGCAAGAACATATTCGTCGTATCAAAGATAATGAAATCATTGAGTATTATTTAGGTCTCAAAATACAAAATAAATTGATACATTGTTGGCAGCTGAAATAAAAAGCACAATTATTTTAAAAATTAAGAAAGCAAAATATTATTCAATTATACTTGATTGCACTCCAGATATAAGGCATAAAGAACAGATAACTCTTATAATAAGGTACGTATAAAAAGGGGAATATTTTTTGAAATCTACAAAAGTAGATGATACATCAAGAAATAGATTTTTTAGTGAACTTATAAATGTGTTAGAAAAACTTAAGCTTGATATTAATAATATTCGAGGCCAAGAATATGACAATGAGTCGAATAGGAAAGATAAATAACAAGGTGTACAAAAAAAGTTTGCTAGATTTAAATTCTAGAACATTTTATACACCTTGTGGATGCCATAGTTTGAACCTAGTAATTTGTGATATGGCAACCTTTTGTCAAAAAGCTGTGTCATTTTTTGGCATTATGCAACGTATATAACCATTATTTTCTTTAACCAAACAATGAAAATATCTTATTAAGTTATGTATATTCTTTAACTGTTAAGTCATTATCACAGATACAGTGGGAGAGTCGCATAAAAAGTATTAAAGCGATAAGATATCAAGATTCACAAATTAGAAACGTTTTAATTGAATTAGTAAGAACAATTGAAGATCCTAAAACTAAAAGTGAAGTTAAATCTTTAGCAACACATTATAAAGAAAATTATGAATTTTCATTGGGTATGATAATCTGGTATGATATATTATTTTTTGTAAATTTAATTAGTAAAAACTTACAATCTAAAGACATGCTCATGAATGTTGCTATAGAACAATTAAATGGTTTGCTCAGATTTTTAAAAAGTATAAAGAAGAAGGTTTTCAATTGGCTATAATTGCGTCTAAAGAGATTGCACTTGAGATGAAAATAGAACCTGTATTTTGTTCTAAATGAATAATTCATAGAAATAAAAAGTTTGATGAGAATATTGATAATGAGCTAATTCAGTCACCGAAGAGTCATTTAGAACTACCTATTTTCTATATTCAGTAGATCAAGCAATTTCATCTATTAATAGTAGATCTGAAAATTTTAGAAAATATGAAGAGATTTTTGGATTCTTATTTGATTTAAAAAAACTAAAATCATTAGATCAGGATAATTTGAAAAAATATTGTCTTAGTCTTGAACTAGTTTTAAAGATGGAGAGTTTTTTGATGGTAATGATTTGTTTTTGGAATTAAAAATTTTGAGAGAAATTTTGGAAAGGAAATAAATCTTCAATTAAAATATTAAATTATTTAAAGAGAATTGGTTCTTTTCCAAATGCATTAGTAGCATTTCTATGAAGAAAAGAGGTAATGGAGACAATCGAATTTGGTTGCGGATAAGATCTGGATTGTCTACTGCTCGATCAAAGACCACCGAACTGACGACCGAGGAGGCCACGCTGGTGTCATCTGGGGCTCTTAGTGATTGTTTGGAGCTCAATAATTGTTAGGTTAAGAAAGATAGGGTTTGAGTGTTTGAATGAAATGAGAAGTAGGAGGTGAGGGTATTTTGGGCATTAAAATGCCACAAATGGTCCCTGTGAGTCGTGTGATGTTTATAGCTTTTTGAAAAATCTATGGTAACAAGTTGTGGTTTACTAAGTTTAAGGTATTCCTCTTATATATATTCTAAATGCTCGTGGTAGTTTCTCGTAACTTAGCCTATATCTTATGCATGATATTTTTTTTTCATATTTCAATTTGCGTGAGCGGTGAAAAATAAGACATTAAGCAAAGTACTAACTAAGTTACTGACTTACGAGAGAAAGGGTGCCTCCTCACAAACAGGGTCGTAGTGACCAGGCCTGAGCAGTGTTTACAAAAAAAAAAAAACACAGGCCTCTGCAAAGTTAGTTCACCATGTATGAGGCTGATGCTTACCCAGTTTGCATATGCAAACATATTTTTCAATTTTGATGAAAAAGTTGGAGGATAAACGATCCAAATTACCAATGGTCTGGTCGGTTTCAAAAGAAAAAATTCTTGCAGTTTGCATTTAGAAAGATGATAAAACGAAAAAGGTGAAAAGAGAAATCATAGAGTGGGAGCAGGTTTTTGGACAATTCACTTTAATTTTCTGCTTTCAAGTAGAAATGCTTAAATTTATCACGTTTGCTCAGGTGAAAAATACTCTACATGAATTTGAATAAAGAAGGTAATTAAGTGCTAAGATTTTAAAATACGTATTCAAGTGTAGGAAAAACAATAATGTAAATTCAACTAGTGATCTACAAACTCAGCATCTATTGGCCGTGAAAGAAAAAGTAAAAGAGAAAAATGTGAATTGTATTGTTTTCTTCTGATTCTCTTATATAATAAAATACTATTAAAAATAATAAGGTATTTAAGTGTAAAGTAAGAAAAAGTTTAGATATATTTTAGTAAAATTTAGTCAAAATATAAAGATTAGAGAGAATAATAACATGAAAATAAAGGTGATTAATATAGGGAAAAACTAGTAACTTTTTTTTTTTTGTGTGTGGGGTGGGGTGGGGTGCGGGGTGGGGGGGTTGGGGGGGCATGCCATAAGTGGGAATGTCTTGAATGTACTCCGCTCTTTGTTAAACTTACTCCTTATATTCTTGAGATCATCGCTGGCCACCTTAACTGACCTACCCTCCTCCCCCCAACCCCCGACAGATCTAAGATTTTTTTTCATCCTTTTCTTCTCTTTCTTCTTTCTTCTTTCTTCTTTCTTCTTCTTCTTTCTTTTTCTTGTCCTTGGGTGATCGGAACCGGCGACTACGTGAGCTCTGAGCGGTGAAGGTGGTGGATTAAAGGGTTCAACTCTCTCCCCCCTCCAGATCTGGCTAGCTGACGGCTGCTATCCCCTCTCCTTCTCCCCTCTCCTCCCCCTCCCATCGGCTTATTTCTTCTTCTTCTCTCTTTCTCCAGACCTGGGCGAGCTCTCTCTCGATCTGGCCGGCCATAGCTTGCACCTCCTCACCTTCTTTCCTCCCCTCAATTCTCGTCAGCCAATTCTTCTTTTCTCTATCTCTCCAGATCAGGGGGCTCTCTCTCTCTCCTCCCTTCCAGATCCAGGCGGTCAAGGGCTTCTACAACATCCTTCTCCCCTCTCTTCCCCCTCTCCGTCAACTCTTCTTCTTCTTCTCTCTCTTCCCGGATCTGGCGGCATCTCTATCTATATCTCTCTCCTGGCCGGCGACTCCCTCCACAGTGGCAAACCCTCTCTCTACTCTCCCCCTACCTCTGCTCTCTCTCTTCCCCCCTCCCCCCTCCCCCCCCCCAATTCTATCTCTAACCTGAGACCTAATCAATCCCTCCTCCTCTCCCCTGATCATGCCAGAGGCCTCTGTAAACTCTCAACATAGCCTTCTCTATGTTTGTCCGCCAACTGCTTGCAAAATGCCCAAGTGATGCATGGTAGAGCTCCGCCTCCGCATGTCCCAAGACTGCTTCATCAACCTCTATGATGAGCTCACTAAGAGATATCTTCTCCGAGATAGACCCGAGTCCACTGTGAACGAGCAGTTGGCGTTATTCCTTTATTCCCTGGGCACAAAGATAGGATCCAGCTCGCTCAAGATTTTTTTGTGATCGCTTGCGAGGTGTTCGATCGGTGTTTTCTTTGAACAACAGCCATGAATATCAATGATGATGATGTTGAATATAGATATTGATGGATGGTGATAGGATATGATAGTTTGGGGCTGAAATTTGACAGAGTGATATTGGGCTGCGACTGTTCCATTGGTGCTTGGAGAGCTGCTGCTATTTCACTGGCTTCTGCAGTGTTTGATGATGTTGTTGTAGTCTTTGTTTGTTGGCGATTTCACTGGGCTCTACGTTGTATGTTCCGTACCGTTGCCTCATGGTCTCTGGCAATAAAAAAAGGCCCGGGAACAGTGACACTAGGGGGATCTCTGAACACTATTTATCCATCCAAAATCTCGTATGTTCCCCATTCCTAACATCTGAAATGGTGAAGTGATGGAAGAAATGTCCTACCTTCGATATCTTTTTCCAAACTTCAGACACCGTTCCTCGTTTAAACGTATTTCCAAACCTTACTTTCCTTCTTCGGCGATAGTTCATGACTCCTTTTGATTACGGGACATCTCCCACCTCCATTTGCTGCATGAGGGCTTTGTTCATATCTTGGAGATTCACAACTTGTTGTTTGCCATTTAGGGGTTCACAACTCGTTGAACCAAAACGCACACATCACTTGCTTGTTTTTTTTTCAATTTGCCAATCCTTTTGTCATGTGCTCCCTAGTGTTTATGTGTGTTTTGGTTTCGTGTAGAAGAGTATGCATCTCCTCTCACTTGTGTGTTTGGGTTTGCATTTGAGTGTTGTAAGTTGGTGTCGCGTATGCATGGCATCAAATATTTGTACTAGTTGAAATAAACTTGCTTCTTGAAGCACTTCTATTGAATTTCTTGGTATTGTATCTTAGATTAAATTACAAAAATTATCATGAACTTTTAGAAACTATTATACACATGGTACACTATAACCTGGTACAACGAACTTTTCAAAAACTATTATTCGTCAGTTACATTTTAACGGCGGGCTGAAATGTCAATTTTGTTCCTCATAGTTCTACCCCACTCCACGCAAACCACCCCCAAAAAAAAAAGTTGAGAACCCAAATTCGAAAAAAACTCAAAAAAATATTCTCACTTAAAAGAAAGAATCCCCCATTTCTATGAAGAAAAGAAGTGATGGAGACAATCGAGTTTGTTGCGGATAGGATCTGGATTGTCTACTACTTTATCAAGGCCACCGAACTGACGACCGAGGAGGCCACGCTGGTCTCATCAGGGGCTCTTAGTGGTTGTTTGGAGCTCAATAATTGTTGGGTTAAGAAAGCTAGGTTTTGAGTGTTGAATGAAATGAAAAGTAAGAGGTGAGGGTATTTTGGGCATTAAAATACCACAAATGGTCCCGTGTCCGTCGCAGGATAAAAAAAAAGTAACATCTAACTGATGTTTATAGTTTTTTTGAAAAATCTATGGTAAAAGTTGTGGTTTACTAAGTTTAAGGTATTTTCTTATAATATTCTAAATGGTCGTGGTAGTTTCTTGTAACTTAGCCTATGTCTTATGCATGATATTTCTTTTCAATATTTCAATTTGCGTGAGCAGTGAAAAATAAGACATTAAGCAAAGTACTAACCAAGTTACTGACTTACGAGAGAAAGGGTGCCCCGTCACAAAGAGGGTCATAGTGACCAAGCCTGAGTGAGTGTTCAGGTCTCTGCAAAGTTGGTTCACCATGTATGGGGCTGATGCTACCCAGTTTGCATATGCAACATATTTTTCAATTTTGATGACAAAGTTGGAGGATAAACGATCCAAATTATCAATGGTCTGGTCAGTTTCAAAAAAAAAAAATTTTCTTGCAGTTTGCATTTAGAAAGAAGATGATAAAACGAAAAAGGTGAAAAGAGAAATCATAGAGTGGGACCAGGTTTTTGGACAATTCACTTTAATTTTCTGCTTTCAAGTAGAAATGCTTAAATTTATCACGTTTGCTTAGGTGGAAAATACTCTACATGAATTCGAACAAAGAAGGTAATTAAGTGCTAAGATTTTAAAATACGTATTCAAGTGTAGGAAAAAACAATAACGTCAATTCAACTAGTGATCTGCAAACTCAGCTTCTATTGGCCGTGAAAGAAAAAGTAAAAGAGAAAAATGTGAATTGTATTGTTTTCTTCTGATTCTCTTATCCAATCAAATACTATTAAAAATAATAAGGT
>JAVJIF010028624.1:0-63381 GCA_038442645.1 Agave tequilana
ACCAATACCCCAGCTGTCTTTATGGATTTAATGAACCGAGTTTTCTCGCCATAATTTGGACCAGTTTGTTGTGGTGTTTCATCGACGATATCTTGATATATTCTAAAAACGACAGAAAGCATGCAGAACACTTGAGAATAGTGCTACAGACTCTCCCGGCAGGAACAACTTTATGCTAAGCAAAGCAAGTGTGATTTCTGGTTAGACCGTATAGCTTCTTGGGTCATGTAATTTCAGAAGAAGGAATTTCAGTTAACCCTAATAAGATCTAGGCAGTAAAAGATTGGCCAATCCCAAGGACAGTAACGAAAATTAAAGCTTTATTGGATTAGCCGGGTATTACAGGAGATTTGTCTAAGACTTTTCCAAAATCGCAGCCCCATTAACAAAGCTCACCAGAAAAGAGAAAGGTACCAATGGTCAGAGGAATGTACTGCAGCATTTGAACAATTAAAGGAAAGACTAATTTCAGCCCAATCTTGAAGACTCCCTCGGGAACAGGAGGATGGTTATATATAGTGATGCATCCGGAAAGGCCTAGGATGTGTATTAATGCCATAGTCATGTCATAGCTTATGCATCTAGGCAATTGAAACCACATGAGAGTACCCAACCCATGACTTAGAACTAGCGGCGGTAATATTTGTATTGAAGATCTGGAGACACTACCTTCTGGGAGACAAAGTATTGATCTATACTGATCATAAGAGTCTTAAGTATATCTTCACATAGAAAGAATTAAACATGAGGTAAAGGCGTGGCTTGAATTGATGGCCGACTATGATATAGACTTACAGTACCATCCTGGTAAGGACAATACAGTCCCAGATGCATTAAGCAGGAGACCAGAGATAAAGTATTATTACAACTTACTCAACAGAAGGAATTGCTTCGGGAAATCATAAAGTTGGACTTAATGCTAATACAAGGAAACTGATGAGTCAGGTCAGTTAATGACCTTTCTGATTCAACCGACCCTGATAAATGAAATTAAGGAAGCTCAAAAGGAAGACCCCAGATTATAGAAATTCAGGGCTCAATAGAAGCTGGATTAAGAACAGACATCCGTATTCATTCGGATTGTGCACTTTATTTTGATAACAGAATCTGTGTACCACAAGGGGAAGTCCGGCGGAAAGTTTTTGGCAGAGGCACACAGTTCGGCTTATTCCATACACCCAGGAGGAAATAAAATGTATCAAGACTTGAAGCAGAAGCTTTGGTGAATGCCCTGAAGAGGGAGATAGCTCAGTATGTGGCAAAATGCTTGGTTTGTCAGCAAATAAAGGTAGACATCAGAGAACAGCTGGACTTCTACAACCATTACCGATACCCGAATGGAAGTGGGAACATATCACCATGGATTTTGTTACAGCTCTACCCCGCAGTCCTAAGGGTAACAATGCAGTATGGTAATCATTGATCGCCTCACAAAAGCAGCTCACTTCCTACCTTTCAGAGTAGGTCAGTCAACAGAAGTTCTTGCAGATAAATATGAAAGAAAATTATTCGTCTACATGGAGTTCCAGTTAGCATCGTGTCAGATAGAGCCACGAGATTCCGATCACATTTCTGGGAAAGTCTCCAAGAAAATTGGAACTCGTCTGAAATTCAGTACCTCATATCATCCCCAGACGATGGACAATCTGAACGAACTATCCAAATCCTTGAAGACATGTTACGAGCCTGCATGGTAGAATTTAAAGGGTCATGGAAGACTATATTCATCTGGTAGAATTCTCTGATAATAACAGCTATCAGGCCAGTATCAAAATGGCTCCATTTGAAGCATTATATGACAAAAAATGCAGGTCGCCAATATGTTGGGATGAAGTCGACGAAAGAAGACTTATAACAGCTATCAGCCAGTATCAAAATGGCTCCATTCTAGTTCAGACAACAGATAAAGTCAGAATTATCAGAGATCATCTCCGGGCAGCACAGAGCTGAGAAGAGTTGGGCAGACACCAATAGAAGACCGTTGGATTCAGAACGGGGGATCATGTATTTTTAAGGATATCACCAATCAAAGGGATAATCCGATTTGGTGCTCGTGGAAAACTTAGTTCGAGATACATCAACCCATCTGAAATTTTGGATCGTGTGGGAGATGTGGCTTACCGATTGGCATTGCCACCATCTTTAGAAGGAGTACATAATGTATTCCATATATCAAAGTTGAGAAACTATGTTAAGGATGAGAGTCACATTCTAGATCACTCAGATTAGAACTACAACCAAATTTATCCTACAAGGAGCAACCGACGGCCATTCTGGATAGAAGTGTCAAAACATTGAAAAATCGGGCAATACCATTGGTACTGGTTTCTTGGAATAGGCATGGCCCAGAGAAGCTACGTGGAACGAGAGGATATTATTCGTGAATTACCCCCAACTATTTCCATCTTAGTTGGTAAAATTCCTTACCCCTATTCTTTCCCTGCCATGACATCCTCATTATCAAAATTTTGAGGATGAAATTTTTGATAAGGTGGATGGATTGTAACACCCCATCCTCAGAATACGTACACAGCTATGTGTCCTAATTTTTGGAGCATATTTTTTATTTTCTGTTATTTAAATCCTTACTCATATAGCATTACTGTATGATTTGACCTTTTTGTATTCAGATTTCACCGATTTTAGTTTCAAATATTATTTTTTATATTCTAGATTTTTCATGATTTTCTGGAATTTTTCGGATTAAATTGTAAATCTTCAAAGCTGTGTCGGCGACTAGTGTCGCTGACCGACTTTCGGATTTTTAATTTACAAATGGAGTTGCAATTCTAGAAACGGTTTTCACATTATTTTTTAAACATATTTTCTATCTAAATGAATTTTTGGAGAATTTTTAGAATTTATCAAAATCCGGCCTACCCGGTGTACACACTGTCCACAGTGGATTTCAGGATTTTTATTTTAAAAATGGAATTGAATTTCTGAAAACTGATTTTAACAAAAATCTTAAATAATATTTATATTATTTTTGAGAATTTTTGGAAAATTTTTTGAGATACTTCATTTTTCGAGTTTTTCCTGAGTTTCCGGTTTTTTTCCCAGATACCGAATTCTATCCGGATATTTTACCTTTTCTCTCTCCTTACCTGAAATGAGACCCACCAAAATCTGGGTTCTACAGTTAATGCGGAGACTCTCTCCATTCCGCATTTAATGTTTTGTTCTTCAAAGAAATCAACCCAGATCAAATCACCCATGCCTTTTTTTCTCTTCTTTAACGTGATCTTGCGTTTTCCTTTTTGGACGCAGCATTAATCCCCGCGTCCAGCTTTAGATGCCAGATGCGGATTTCTTGAATGAGACGCAGCCCTTTTTGTGAGGAAACGCACTCTCCTTTAAATGGAATATGGAATGGCAAACTTGTAAATATATCAACTCCCTTATATATATTCAACCCCCTGCTCCCCGGTGTACGTATCCCCGTATCAGTACGCGATACAACGTATAATGTTGATTTGACCTCTGTGGTAGTCCGATTGAGCTGCTTTCAGTATTAAAATTATTTTCTAATATTTTAGTTTTTCAGGATTTTCTGGGAATTTTCTGGGTTTTTTGGAAAATCTCCGTAGTCGGTGTCGACCGATACCGATAATTGGCTTTCCTCCGATTTTTATTTCACAAATGGAGTTTGTATTTTTAGAATCGGCTTTCACCGTATGTCTTAAAATCTCATGAGCTACGCTACGTTAGGGTATTTTTGGAGATTTTTCTGAATTTATCGAAAATCCGGCCAAATCGGTGTCGCCCGGTACCAGCGTCATCTTCCAGGATTTTTAACTTGCAAACCGGATTGAATTTCTGCAAACCGTCTTAATCTTACGTCTCATGATAATAGTGTCTATTTGCTATAATTTTTGGGCACCGTTCGGGACTAGTCCAATTTTGGGCCGAATTAAATAATTTATTTTTATTTATTTAAACTCTTTTCTGTTCTTTTTCTTTCCTCTTCTCCATTTCTCCAGAGAGATCCCCCACCGCCTTAAACACCGACCTCTCTCTCTTCCCTACCCTTTTAAATCCTCTCTCTCTCTCTTCTCTCTCTCTCTCTAATCCACACAAACCCCCTCTTTCTCTCTCAAAACCCTCTCTCTCCCTAATCTCTCTCTCTCTCCCCCTATTTCCTCTCTCTCTCTGTGCGACTCAAAAGAAGGGGGCCCGACCGACCCTTGCCAGCGCCGGCCGCCGCCGCCAGCCGCGATCCCCAGGCCGCGCCGCAGCCCCGGCCGAGCCCACCGCCCATGTTCCTCCTCTTCTTCTTCTTCTTCCTTTTCTTCTTCATCTTCTTCTTCTTTTCCCTTGTCTGTAAACCTCTCCCCCTCATTCTCACACCCTCTCTCTCTCATTCACCCTCTCTCTCTCTCACTACTTCGCCGCCGCCGCCACGCCGCCGGCGGTCGGGACCGCCGCCGGCGGGCTGCTCTCCCCGCCGGCCAGCTGGGCTGGCCGGCTGGCTGGTGAGGGTGGCAGCAGTAAGCTGCTGCTGCTGGCTCCTCTTTCCTTTGTGGGTTTGGGTCTAACCCAACCCATTAACCCTCTATTGGGTTAAGTCTTAAACCCAATAAGCCCGAAACCCGACCCATTACCCATTACCCAATAACTTAAGTTAAAC
Organism: Agave tequilana; assembly: GCA_038442645.1. Taxonomy (NCBI): domain Eukaryota; kingdom Viridiplantae; phylum Streptophyta; class Magnoliopsida; order Asparagales; family Asparagaceae; genus Agave; species Agave tequilana. Next base: position 4,631 of record JAVJIF010028624.1, read on the forward strand.
GGTTTGGGTTTGGATCTTCACCCGACCCGTTATCTCACCAAACCCGCATCCGAAACCCAATAAAGTATTCGGGCCATATCGAGAGCATCCGGACTCCGATTTGGATGATTTTGGATCCGTTGCGACCGTGGGAACGAGAGCTACCTTCCCGTGGCTAGTTAGTGAGTGTTTTTCTTTTATAAATTATATTTTATTATGTTTAGTGACATTGATTGATATATCTTGATTATGGATAAAAGACGGCAACTAGTAATTATTAACTTGTAATTATTGGCACCTCACTGTCATAGGAATAACAGATAATATTGTAAGGTATTCCTGATTTAATATAAACATAGGTGATATAATAATAATAACAATAAATGGTCATAGACAACTCGGACACCGTCATCATATCCGCACAGCTACGGACACTCGGGCCACTCTTTCATCATACTCATGGATACTATTATGTTATGTATGGGATCATAGTTAGATAATTATCATCACATGTCTACTGATCCACGATACTCGGTGACACTACACTGTTACGAGACATGCATGCAAGACACCCTTATTTCACGCACTGGTATCATCACTATACGGGTACTGTAGGTCAATGGACATGGTAGTATCTGAGACACTGACCACCGTGACTTACATATCCTGTCACCTGGCACCCTGTTATCACATGTACATGTATCACGTTGCACATATACTATGACACGTCACACTAGTAGTTCGTATTCATGTGCACCACTTCAGAGAACCCCGTCATGTCATATACTATGAGCATCGTTACATGGATTCTCGCATATCACTGCACGGACTACCGCATTTCATATTATCGTTATCATCATACACATTTATGTCATGTTTATATATCACTGTTACACATGCATATATGGTTCTCTATTCTTGTCATATGGATCACTGTTTATGTTGCATGTATATTCATGTCTTCCTGTCGCATGATTGTTTCCCGTTATTGATATTCCCATTACTGGATACATGAGCTGCTGATATGCGATGTGTGGAACTAAGTGCCACGTGGATCTAAGCCACGGGGGCCACCTCTAGAATCCCACATCTATTGTTTCCCGTTATCGTGTTTCGTGCTATCAACAGAGCTCATGTCATGTTATTGTGTTACATGTATCATGTACCGTTCTTGTTCCTGATACCCTGTGTACATTAGATGTATGAAATATAAGATGGGATTGGGGGACTTGACGGTTGACTAGATCTTGTCGGGTGGATGTCTGGATCCATTGTTTGTCCCACTGCAGGGGACGGGGTAGTGCTGGCTACCGTCTGTTATAGCTCATGAGCTCCTGTTTATTGTTTTAGCTCATTGAGTTCCTGTTACATGTTACAGCCTTAGCGGCTGGCCCTGGTCTCAGCAGCCAGGGGTCTGTTTAAGGTCGTGATCCCGAGTATGCACGGGGTACACCCACCTGACTAGATCTCCTTGACTATTGGGTTTCCAGTAACATAATAAACAGTATACACAATAGTGACGTCGGGAACACTTGTTATTTGGTCACTCTCTCTCGTTTGGATAATGGTACCCGTATGCTATGTCCGGATGGGTTTGACTAGAGTGCGGGCTCCAGTATGAACTGCCAGTGGTATGGGACACTGGAAGAGAGTGATTATAATACCAGGTGGTACTGATTGCTACTATTGTATAAATAACATGACTTGCCTGATACATGTATTCACTTGTTTAGTTGTAATTGTTTCTGTACCTGATCATTTATCCGCTATCATGTTACATGTATATCTGTTACTTTGCCTGGTACATATTACTCTTTCTGTGGTGGCATACTACGCATGTTCTGCATTGCATCTATTCTGTTTTCATATGCCCACCTGTATGGTCACTGCTATCACGTCACCACTAGACGACAGTATTTATGATATAAACCGGACACGCCTAAAGACATGACCAGATGATAATCGGCTAGGTAGTGATGGTATTAAAAGATAACATGCTTATATCTTTCATGTTTAGACACTTCTGCTGCTACTTATATGCTTATTATATGATTAGGATATGGTATCACTATTACAACAGCATGTATTATCCATTATTATTGTGCTTGTATTATTATCGTACATATTACTGCCTCCTTCATTTTATCACTCACTAGGTCGCTTTCTGACGACCCTGGGTTTGCATGCCCAGGTTGGAGATCCGAGTTACCATAACTTCAGAGGTGCTTTGGAGTCACATGGGAGATTCCTCATCGGACTATCCATAAGTATCTTAGTGCTTTATTTCTGTTCTCTTATTTGTCCATCTTTTTCATATCCATTATGATCGCTAACCTCTTCTGCAGGTATTCTTGTACTTATTTCATGCTGGAACGCAGGTATATATGGAGATTATTTACTGTACTGAGGCTTAGCGTACGTACGTAGGGTTTTCCGCCTTGCGTATGTACGTTGCCATAACGTCTCCGTATCTTTAGGATCGGGGCGTTACATAGTGGTATCAGAGCTCAGGTTCACACCTGGTGTGGGTAACCACCTGGGTCAATCCTCGGGCTCGTACCAACAGTACAATCAGGTTCAGATTAACTGATCTGATCTGAATTTGGGATTCTAGCAACGAGTACAAGAATACCATGACCTTGATAATTCATTCCTTGACTCGTTTGTAGTCCTTTCTTCCTGCCGGTTGTCAACCAGAACATCCGATTTCCTTCTCTCTTTCCTTGCATCGTCTTGCTTCCCATCCGTTAGGATTAGTTCACTACCATACTTCTCCATCCCGAGTTCCTTATAGATATCAGAGTGCGCAGCGGAAGTGTCGTGGACCCGTAACCTTTAGGCTTTGGGGTTGGAAATCTTGTTCTCACACCTAATCAAAATTGCGAGGACGCAATTTTTTGTAAGGTGGGGAGAAATGTAACCCCCTGCTCCCCGGTGTACGTATCCCCGTATCAGTACGCGATACGACGTATAATATTGATTTGACCTCCGTGGTAGTCCGATTGAGCTGCTTTCAGTTTAAAAAATTATTTTCTAATATTTTAGATTTTTCAGGATTTTCTGAGAATTTTCTTGGTTATTTTGGAAAATCTCCGTAGTCGGTGTCGACCGATACCGATAATTGGCTTTCCGATTTTTATTTCACAAATGGAGTTATATTTTGATAATCGGCTTTCATCGTATTCTTAAAATCTCATGAGCTACGTTAGGGTATTTTTGGAGATTTTTCTGAATTTATCGAAAATCCGGCCAAATCGGTGTCGCCCGGTACCGGCGTCATCTTCCAGGATTTTTAATTTGCAAACTGGATTGAATTTCTGCAAACCGTCTTCATCTTACGTCTCATGATAATAGTGTCGATTTGCTGTAACTTTTGGGCACCGTTCGGGACTAGTCCAATTTTGGGCCGAATTAAATAATATTATTTTAATGATTTAAACTCTTTTATGTTCTTTTTCTTTTCTTTCCTCTTCTCCATTTCTCCAGAGAGATCCCCCCACCGCCTTAAACAACCGACCTCTGTCTCTCTTCCCTACCCTTTTAAATCCTCTCTCTCTCTCCTCTCTCTCTAATCCACACAAACCCCTCTTTCTCTCTCAAAACCCATCTCTCTCTCCCTCATCTCTCTCTCTCTCCCCTATTTCCTCTCTCTTTCTCTCTCTCTGTGCGACTCAAAAGAAGGGGGCCCGACCGATCCTTGCCAGCGCCGGCCGCCGCCGTCGGCCGCGATCCCCGGCCGCGCCGCAGCCCCGGCCGAGCCACCACCGCCCATGGTCCTCCTCCTCTTCTTCTTCTTCCTTTTCTTCTTCATCTTCTTCTTCTTTTCCCTTGTTTGTAAACCTCTCCCCCTCATTCTTACACCCCTCTCTCTCTCTCTCTCTCATTCACCCTCTCTCTCTCTCACTACTTCGCCGCCGCCGCGCCGCCGGCGGCCGGGACCGCCGCCGGCGGGCTGCTCTCGCTGCCGCCAGCTGGGCTGGCCGGCTGGCTGGTGAGGGCGGCAGTAGCAAGCTGCTGCTGCTGCTCCTCTTTCCTTTTGTGGTTTGGGTCTAACCCAAACCATTAACCCTCTATTGGGTTAAGTCTTAAACCCAATAAGCCTGAAACCCACCCATTACCCATTACCCAATAACTTAAGTTAAACGGGTTTTGGTTTGGATCTTCACCCGACCCGTTATCTCACCAAACCCGCATCTGAAACCCAATAAAGTATTCGGGCGATATCGGGAGCATCCGGACTCCGATTTGGATGATTCTGGATCCGTTGCGATCATGGGAACGAGAGCTACCTTCCCGTGGCTAGTTAGTGAGTGTTTTTCTTTTATAAATTATATTTTATCATGTTTAGTGACATTGATTGATATATCTTGATTATGGATAAAAAACGGTAACTAGTAATTATTAACTTGTAATTATTGGCACCTCACTGTCATAGGAATAACAGATAATATTGTAAGGTATGTCCTGATTTAATATAAACATAGGTGATATAATAATAATAACAATAAATATGGTCATAGACAACTCGGACACCGTCATCATATCCGCACAGCTACGGACACTCGGGCCACTCTTTCATCATACTCATGGATACTATTATGTTGTATGGGATCATAGTTAGATAATTATCGTCACATGTCTACTGATCTACGATACTCGGTGACACTACACTGTTACGAGACATGCATGCTAGACACCCTTATTTCACGCACTGGTATCATCACTATACGGGTACTGTAGGTCAATGGACATGGTAGTATCTGAGACACTGACCACCGTGACTTACATATCCTGTCACCCGGCACCCTGTTTCACATGTACATGTATCACGTTGCACAGATACTATGACACGTCACACTAGTAGTTCGTATTCATGTGCACCACTTCACAGAACCCCGTCATGTCATATACTGTGAGCATCGTTACATGGATTCTCGGCATATCACTGCACGGACTACCGCATTTCATATTATCGTTATCATCATACACATTTATGTCATGTTTATATATCACTGTTACACATGCATATATTGAAGGTTCACCTAGAGGGGGGTGATTAGGTGAAGGCTAATCTAATGGTCACTTAATGCCAATGATGCAAATAATGCGGAAGCTAAAGCAATTATGACCTAATTAAATCTTTTACACTAAACACCACGTATAACCAAAGAGTGTTGCCGAATTCTCCGTGAAGGGCTCTGGACAAACTCCTCTAGATTCCCCTTGAATGGGTTGAGGTGCCGCGTTGGCTCTCTTGGTTGAATACAAGTGTTAGCAAACAATCCCAAGCAATATATCAATATGAGCACAAGGAATATATCATGCATATAAATGTAAAGACAATAATTGAATGCAAGATATAAACAAGTAAGGGAGAGAGAAAGAAAAGGCAATCGCAAACACAAGGTATTTTCGAGGTTCGAGCACACTTGCTCTACATCCCGCCTTCGACACACGAAGGATTTCTACTATGCAAGATCCCAATGGATCTCTCCTCGGTGCCGCAACACCTACAAGCCCTCGGACTCCCTAGTCCCGTACACACCGCAAGCCCACCGGCTCGCCGAGGCCGCACCTCAACAAGAAGAGTTCGCACCCGAACCCTAAACAACCACGAGCACACTTGCCCGTCTCCTCAAAGAACAAAGAAAAGATCTTTGGTGATCACAACTCTTGATCACCTAAAAATCCTCTCACAACAAACTCCCTATAGGATGAATAGATCAATGGATGCTCAAGTGTTTGTGTGAGAAAATAAGGAAAGAATCTTTGGTAAAAACTCAAGAAAATCTCTTTTACACTCTTGATAAACTCTCATTTTAATTGGAAGTATTGGCTCTAATTTTGTGAAGAAAAACCTCTGGAATGAATGGGAAAACTGGCTCTAAGAGTCTCCAAAATCTTTGCTTAAAATAATGACCAAACCCCCAAATTTATAGGCCAGAAAAATATAGCCGTTGGGGCTTTGTCAGAGCTGCCGGTCGACCCGTCCGGTCGATCGCCAACGGTCAGAAATCAGACCGTTGGAGCCACGGTCGACCGCCCGGGTCCCGAGCCACTGGAGTAGAGAGTGGAGCTCTCTGTCGGTCGACCCGTACGGTCGGCCGAACTTTCCAGAGAGCAGAGCTCTCTGGAGCGGTCGACCCGTACGGTCGGCCGTCCTCCAGTGCACAAAGGCGTGCACATCTGTGCACGTCGGTCGACCGGTCCGGTCGGCCAACTTCAGTATTAGTCGACTATAAAGGTAGTAAGTCGACTTATCCGAAGCCTGAAACAGTTTTCTGGGATTAAAACGTTAGCCTTTTTGGCTCAAATAAAATCCCATAAAATACTTAAAAATCTACAAAAATAGTTTTTACCATATACTTTGATATACAAACATGCTTGCACAAAATCAAGGCATGTTATAAAAGATTGGACTATTTTTGTAACTTGGAAATATTTGACTCATGATAAAAACTGTTTTTCCAAAACATGTTTTTCCAAATCTTCATCAAATACAAAAATAAGATATACTTTTAAAGCATAGTGTGTATGGATATGATCCACTACACAATCAAGATGAAATATTTATGTTTTTGGCATTAAGCTCTAAACTTGATTTTGGTTAAAAGATAAGTATATGGGAAATACCAAAAACCAAAATAGTATTTTCTAAACTAGAAAATCTTTTGTAAAACAAACTATCAAGAGTGTGTGTGCATGGTATACTTGAGCAATCCACCAACTACTCTATCCTTTACATTTTTAACTAAAACAAAAACAAAATCTTATACCTAGACACAAGTCTTCATCTTCTTGAAGTCTTCACTTGAAGGCTTCTCATCTTCTTGACTTGGTTCAAGCTTGATCCAAAAGCTCCTTGGATCACACCGTGCTAGCTCCAAATCTTGATATTTTATCCTTTATTGAGCTATGCACCTAATAAGATCTTGATAATGAATCTGTCACTAATTAAACACAAGATCATTAGTAAACATAACTTCATGAGTTGATCATCATCAAAACTAGGGTGATAGGCCTTTGGGCCAACATATATGGTTTCTCTATTCTTGTCATATGGATCACTGTTTATATTGCATGTATATTCATGTCTTCCTGTCGCATGATTGTTTCCCGTTATTGATATTCCCGTTACTGGATACATGAGCTGCTGATATGCGATGTGTGGAACTAAGTGCCACGTGGATCTAAGCCACGGGGGCCACCTCTAGAATCCCACATCTATTGTTTCCCGTTATCGTGTTTCGTGCTATCAACAGAGCTCATGTCATGTTATCGTGTTACATGTATCATGTACCGTTCTTGTTCCTGATACCCTGTGTATATTAGATGTATGAAATATAAGATGGGATTGGGGGAGACTTGACGGTTGACTAGATCTTGTCGGGTGGATGTCTGGATCCATTGTTTGTCCCACTGCAGGGGACAGGGTAGTGCTGGCTACCGTCTGTTATAGCTCATGAGCTCCTGTTTATTGTTTTAGCTCATTGAGTTCCTGTTACATGTTACAGCCTTAGCGGGCTGGCCCTGGTCTCAGCAGCAGGGGTCTGTTTAAGGCCGTGATCACGGGTATGCACGGGGTACACCCACCTGACTGGATCTCCTTGACTATTGGGTTTCCAAGTAACATAATAAAACAGTATACACAATAGTGACGTCGGGAACACTTGTTATTTGGTCACTCTCTCGTTTGGATAATGGTACCCGTATGCTATGTCCGGATGGGTTTGACTGGAGTGCGGGCTCCAGTATGAACTGCCAGTGGTATGGGACACTGAAAGAGAGTGATTATAATACCAGGTGGTACTGATTGCTACTATTGTATAAATAACATGACTTGCCTGATACATGTATTCACTTGTTTAGTTGTAATTGTTTCTGTACCTGATCATTTATCCGCTATCATGTTCCATGTATATCTGTTACTTTGCCTGGTACATGTTACTCTTTCTGTGGTGGCATACTACGCATGTTCTGCATTGCATCTATTCTGTTTTCATATGCCCACCTGTATGGTCACTGCTATCACGTCACCACTAGACGATAGTATTTATGATATAAACCGGACACGCCTAAAGACATGACCAGATGATAACCGGCTAGGTAGTGATGGTATTAAAAGATAACATGCTTATATCTTTCATGTTTAGACACTTCTGCTGCTACTTATATGCTTAGGATATGGTATCACTATTATAACAGCATGTATTATCTATTATTATTGTGCTTGTATTATTATCGTACATATTACTACTGCCTCCTTCATTTTACCACTCACTAGTCGCTTTCTGACGACCCTGGATTTGCATGCCCAGGTTGGAGATCCGAGTTACCATAGCTTCAGAGAGTGCTTTGGAGTCACATGGGAGATTCCTCATCGGGACTATCCATAGGTATCTTAGTGCTTTATTTCTGTTCTCTTATTTGTCCATCTTTTTCATATCCGTTATGATCGCTAACCTCTTCTGCAGGTATTCTTGTACTTATTTCATGCTGGAACGCAGGTATATATGGAGATTATTTACTGTACTGAGGCTTAGCGTACGTACGTAGGGTTTTCCGCCTTGCGTATGTACGTCGCCATAACGTCTCCGTATCTTTAGGATCGGGGCGTTACATCTTCTCTCTCTTTCATTTCCTCTTCTTCTCCTTCATTTTACAGCCAACGGCAGCCAACCAGCTTCCTTTCTTGGCCGGCCATCACCAACCACCATCTCCACCTTTCTCCACCACCATTCTCCCCTCCATCTACTCCACCATTCCACCAACAACAACACCACAACACCATCTTCATCACCATCTTCTTCCTCCATTTCCAACCAAAACAACCCATCTTCTCCACTAACTTCACCACCATTTGCACCACCATTTGCACCACCTTAACCACCACCAATCATACCATCTTCTTCTCCTCGTCATACTCTTTCCAACGAGGTCTAGCTTCGTTCTCCGAAATGCCATTTTCAAAACTTCATTTTTTTTTCATTTGAATTACACTTGCACCATCAACTATTTTCTCTTTTGGGGCTTTGGCCACCCAACTCCGGCCAACTCCGGCCGCCGCCGGCGATCACCGGCCAAGCCACGGTCGGCCTACCTCCCCCTTCTCTTCTTTCTTTCTTTCCTTTGCTTTTCTTCTTTCCTTCCTTCTTTCCTTTCTTTCCTTTTCTTTTCTTTTCTTTTCTAATTTCCCCTAAACCTGCGTCTCTCAATCTCCAATCACTGCGTCTCTATTCCCCCCTTTTTCCTGCGTCTCTCTCATTTCCCTGTCTCTCTCTTTCTCTTCTGTTTTAAAATGCGGAGCTCACCCCGCGTCCAAGCACCTCTTTAACGCGATCCTCGCGTTCCTGTATTAACGCGACACGGAGCACGTGCTCGCGTCTGCGATCGTCTTGTGTTATAAAACGTGGGTCTCAGACCCTGCGTTTGTGGCATCAACGCGGCGCAACCCCTGCGTCTTCGTTCTCACACTTTTTCTGATTCATCATTCTCCTCCTCTTTTTTTATATATAATATTGGTTGTTGAGCGCGTTGGTTACCTAAACTCCGGAGCTTGGGATTTCCCGGTGTTTTCTGAAGTTTTAGGCGAGTGATCTCGCTTTCCTTCGGATTTTCCTGCTTCGTCATGTTGACTAATATTATATTATTTTCTTGGCACACTTGCATGTATCATGCTATCACTTGTCGCCTGCCTAATATCACCCCTCAGGCATATGTCTCATGGCACCTGTTACTTGATACTCGCCTCGTTATGGCATATTGATACTTGGCTTACGATTATCATATTTACGGGAATCCTGTGACTTGAAATTATAATACTCATGTACTTTTGAACTCTTGATCTTGTCATGAACTTACTTTCTCATGAATTGATAATCACATAATAAATCATAAAAAGAAACCACTTGAATCGGGTCGGGGAAAACTTGCGGCTATCAATATATGTTCATGTTTACAGTGGTTTTAGGTATGTTGCGCAACTACATTTTCGGTTTGACCTGAGGGCCTCCAGGCGACCGAGGGGAGTGCTGGCTCCCTCCTTTCTGGTACCATCTTGATAAGGGCATCCTATAAGACCCTACTGTACGCCTTGCGGCAGGTGCCGTCCTCCAGTAAAGGAACAATCCTGGGCCGTGGTCCCGAGTATGCACGGGACCCACTGTAAACATTGTTCGTTGATACCCCCATTGGTTTCCAATAACAGCGTCAATTTACTCATATGTGGATGTATATGTGTGCTGGGACGCTATTACACATACCTAGACATATGGGTAGAACGAGTAATGAGTATAAATATTGAAAATGGCAGCAATAGATTTATTCAGGCCTTATCACATTAATTATATGCCTCCATTTCTTGCTTACTGTATATGTACTCTCGACACAGTTCTTGATGCTTAATATTATTTTGATCATATCAACACATACATACACCTATCTCTACACGACACTTTGCATTCACCTGTCTATTTGTTAGGGAGTTTCTGACTCCCCTGAACTTGCATGTTCAGGTTCTGAAGCTTGGATTGAAGCAGAACCCTCCACCGAAGATCAAGCTTATCTCTCGGAGCAGGCTGACTTGTCCTAGCTCCTTCTGTTCCTGAATCTTCCTGCAAGCTCAGGGATCTTCTTCTCAGCCCGTGAGCACCTCTTTGCTGTACAAATTGTAAATTTCACTTTTGTACTTTGCTGTGATATAATGTACATGTACTAATATATCACGCTCTTTGATAACTTTGTAATCCATATGTTGGAATGTATATATATGCCTCGCACTTCCGTACTCTGATTCTTGTTTGTACTGATGCTTAGCGTATATACGTGAGGGTATTTCTGACCTGCGTATATACGTCGCAGTAGCGTCTCCATACTCACCGGATCAGGGCGTTACATGAACTCCCTGAGTTCGCCGAAGTATAACATAGGAAGGCAAAATCCCTAAAATTGCCCGAATTTCTTTTTACCGGTGAAACAGAGAGATCGAAATATCTAAAAAGGGCGAAGCCCTACTACTAGCTATCGGTCATTCGATGGTCGGAGCGGTTGCAGTCGAAGTGGTCTCAGCCACTTTAGAGGCGGTCGCCACCGCTTTCCCCATGATTCACCTGGGTACCATGGAAGATGTAGAGGTTGAAAAAAGAAAAGCCAAAATCTTTAAAGAAGATGAAATTTTTGGAGAGAATTATCTCTCTATGGCAGCCACGCGCCCATTTATAGGCGCAACGCCTAGTCTCATCATAAAGGCAGCTTATAATTTCAAATTTTAAAATGACAGAAGGAGGGTTTGCCTCAAGAAGCGAAGCTAATAGCTTCACCATATCACAACTTCGCCGCAACAAATGAGCTATCCTAGACCAATAGGCTAACTTCGCCAGATTTATAGCCTCGTCGGATAGGATTTCTGGTTCACAAAACACGTTTGCGTTTAGTCTCATATGACTTTTCGTTCATCGATAAATGGCTAAAGGCACCACAATGACTTTTCAATAGTTAAATTCAACCTAAACGACATCAAATTTAGGTCACATCATTTGTGCTATATTTACTTCAGAAGGTTTGAATACTAGAAGTAATTCGTAGTATTTCAAAATTCAAACTAGTCCATTATGAATCTTCAAATACTTTGAAGGGGTTTTGTTGTCACTTTTATAAGACAAAATCTCAGGTATCTCTTCAGCTGGTTTATACAATTTCTAATTTATCGACATTTATAAAAGACAAGTCACAGATAGTTTGACAATTAATTCATATTTTGTCAAGCTCGCATCAATTCATGATGGATAGATCAGTCATCTAAACCCTGCTAAATCCAACTAAGTGTAAAGAGGGACAAACACACATTTAAAACGGCTTAAACAAACTTAAAAGGTCATCATTATAGCCCAATGGGCTAACTTCGCCAAATAGGCTAGCTTCGCCGAATAGGTTAGAAGCTTAGTTTCGCTGCAAGTTTAGCGTCACCGACCAAGCGAAGCTTCAGGCCTGTTGACCTTTTCAAATCTCTTGAGTAGGATTATAAGCTAACACCCCCCACTAACTTAGTGGGATTGACTGCCTCTTTTATGGGCGGTTACACTTATTAAAATCTCTTATTAAAAGGAGATAATCAAGGGGATATAACTCCCCTAAGCCAACGACTGTTGGCTAGCCTCGCCGAACAGGCGCTATAGGCTATTTGCAGCCTCATTTAACAGCTTTTGCTGATTTTTAAGGGATGATCCCCCTATTGAGCGTGTAAATAGCCCACTAGCAGGCTAAGACAGACACAATGACAAGGACACAGCGAGACAGAGACAAATGAGAGGCTACTTCTTATTTTTCAATAGAATATAGAGAATTTTTCCCTCATCCTTAGATTAATACAGGGTTCTGACACTCTAATCCTTCAACTTCGCATCAGCATCAAGAAAATTTTCAAACCAGGTGAGAAGAAATTCCTAGTAGTAAATTTGAGGCTTGTTGGTCACATCGTCAACAAGACAAAGTGATCGCGCGCTGATCAGACTCCTATCAGCATACTTTCCTTAATCATTTTTGTAAAAGGTTCTTGCAATTTTCTGTTTAAATTACTTGAAATTCTTCTCTCTTAGTTTTCCAAAAACCCAAATTTCAATAGAAACAGGGACGTAGAGTAAGTTCCTCGAACCTCAAAACAAATCTCATATGTTTGTGATGGCTCTTATTTCTCTCACTCTCTCATACTCACTCTTGTTTATATCTTGCATGCACTTGCTTATCATTGTATGTTTGATATTATTTTATATGCTTGCACTAGTTTAAATCAAGAAAGCAATTAAGCACATCAACTCTTATTTAGAAAAATTGTGAGGAGAAGTTTTGAGCCCTTCACCAGGTATCCAACTTTATTATTTTGCTATCATTTGTGTGTTAATTTTATTAATTAAAGTTTTTTAATTTTTGCATTTGATTAGCATATCACCCATTCACGCCCTCTAGGTGATTTCATGAGGATCATAATTTTCTAATGGAGATTGGGCCTAGGGGAGAGAGAGAATGGTTGGGGCACAAATCAAGGGGCCTAGAGTTTTTTCTGGTGGGGCCGAGGGGCACGTGCCTCTTTGCCCCCTTCGCTCTGCCACTGCTGCTCGTCGTCGCCTATATCTCTTCCTTCACCCCTCCTTCTTCCTCCTCCTCCTACTTCTTCCCAGCCTCCTCCTCCTCCTTCCTCCTCCCCATTCTTTCATTCAGAGAGAAAGCTCGTCGTCGCCTATTTGTCGTCGTGATCCCTTCATCGCCGCTGCCCGCATCTCTCCTTCGCCCCTCCTTCCATCCTCCTCCTTCTTCCTCCCCATCCTCCTGTCTTCCTCCCCCCTCTTCCTCCCCATCCTCCTGTCTTCCTCCCCCTCCTTCGATCGTTTCTATCGCCACCGATATACAAGTAAATATATATTCACAGCTTATGTATTGGGAAATTCTACTCACACCATCATCTTTACTGTTTACACCCACTCTTAAAATAATTTTTTGAATTACAATTTTATTCATAGATCAAAATTCTATAATACCTTCTATTTTTTCCTCTCATTTTTCTCTCTAAGGGTTTTCATCATTTTTCTTTCTGCACCCCCCTACTAAAATTCTCTCTAAACTCTAAAGCTCTTATTTCTCTCCAATGGTTTAATTCGATCAATGGAGGCTGAAGACAGATCGGTGTTTTTGTGCCTTAAGTTTGAGCTTATAACATGGGCAATCCATCTCAGTTCATTATGGCCACTTGAGATCATTATTAAACCATCGTTGGTTTTATATTGCAAGATCCTTGGCCATAAAATCATGACTTAAAAGTCATTAGAATCCTTGCCTATTGATCGGGGGAAAGTCGCGCACAAAAAGTGTTTATTTTGAAATCAATATTTAAAGTGTGTGTGTTTTGGCTTCCTCGATACTTCCATTATAGCATAAGGCTAAACGGGTCGAATTCACAGGGACGGGAAGTGATAGAAGCTTTACCGGAATGTTCACGTGTGTGTTAAGTTTCTTCAACGTTTTAAAGAATCAAAAAAAAAAGAAAATAAATAATGAAAAGAGAAGAGTACGGTGAAAACAAAGGAGTGGGAACATAGAAGATCAGATATTTGTGATTTTTGAGATATATCAAAAAGAAAGTAAAAAAGAAAGAAAACTCATGGCTGCTAATTACTAATGGCTCCACTAACTATGCTAATCTCTTAGTGATAGTTGCCTCACATGTATCCTTGACCATACTAGTCCTTGGTTCAAGAGCGTTTCAAAGCATGACCCATACAATAACTTTCACATTCAAACTCGACAAAACAAGTGCAAGCTATACTTAAATCATCAAACTAAACAAGAGTAAGTATGGAATAAAGTAATGTTATCTTGTTAGAGAGTTAGCATTATTCGCTTGATTTCTTGTACGAATTCCATAGTTTTTTTCCCACAATGATTTTTTCTTTGAGTGGTGCTAAGAAGAACTATATGAATTTAGAAATTTTGTGGACATGATGAGACAATCATATTTTCAAATTGGTTTTGGGTCTCTATCGCTTCTTCTAAAGCCTTTGCAACGTTGATTTTTCTTCAATTAGTGGTTCAGGAAAGGAGGATAAGAAGCAGAATTGGGGAATGAATATTGTGAAAATTGTGGACAATGTGGTTGAAAATTTGACCCGAAGGAGGTGAATCCCCATGAACTCTGTGAAGATTTGAAATTATTTTGAAAATTATAGTCATAGGATTGGGGATATGGGTCATATTGAGTTGGATAATCCTAATCTGGCATATATGATTGATTCATGTTGTACATAATCGGGTCATAGTTATCCGAGTCAAATGAGGCCAGGATGAAATATGAATTCATATTAGGGTTGAAAAAATTGCTGTTGTTAAAATCCATTTCACAATTTATAAAAAGAAAACAAATAAACAAACAAAGAAAAAGAAAAGAAAAAGAAAACAAGCTTATGCTTAGGTTGACTTAGACCTAAACGACTCCTAAATGGTTAGACTGTCTACGGAGTGTACATTGTCAGAATCTGACCACAAGTTAATCGGTCAGGTAGGGGCAAGATCAATGGATGGTATCCGTGCTAGAGCAACGGGCCTAATTATGTCAAACCACTATTCTTTGAGGTTTCACCTCTCAATCCCCAACCTTGGACACCGATTTGACAAGAGTCAACTTTTAATAACTTTCCCCTTAGGTCACTCTTCTAAATGAGTCCGAGATGTCCTTAAGGGCCAACGTCTAGCAATTTTTATTTAGGCTTGGGTTATGTGAGTGAGAAGGTGATTTTTGAGCTAAGGAAGGGTAATGACTTCCCCACCTTATATTGTATTAGGTTTTGTCCTTAAGTTCAATTCGTGCAAGTGTGCAATATAGATAAGAATGAACACACAAAGAGAGTAAATCACCCACGTTTTTGTCCTAACTATATACAATGCAATATGTACACCTCCGTCAAGATCACAACAACACAAGAATAAAATACAGTATATTGGAATTAAAATCGACACGTGCCTAGATGTAAATGTCTAAACCGTTTTAAAGCATCCAATTACTGTAGTTTAGTTTTTTAAAATTATTACAGTGCACAGGTAATATAAATAAAAACTAGCAGCAGAATATAAGAATACACAAGAATTTACCCAACCACACAAAGCAAGTATGGACTTCTGCAATACTAAAACTTTAACCTGCACATCAAAAGCAAAATAGAAAAGTTAACAAAAATGTGAAATCAAACCGTTTTCATCTCTGGCAACGATGCCAAATTTGATCAGGGAAAAATCGCGCACAAAAAGTGTATGTTTTGAAATTAATATTTAAAGTGTGTATGCTTTAGCTTCCTCGATACTTCCGTTATAGCATAGAGGCTAAACGGGTCGAATTCACAAGGACGGTAAGCAATAGAAGCTTTACCAGAATGTTCATGTATGTGTTAAAGTTTTTTCAATATTTTAAAGAATCAAAAGAAAACAAAACAAAAAATGAAAAGGAAAAAGTACGGTGAAAACAAAGAAGTGGGAACATAAAAGATAAGGTATTTGTGATTTTTGAGATATATCTAAAATAAGTAAAAGGAAAGAAAACCCATGAATACTAACTACTAATGGCTCCACTAACTACGCTAACCTCTTAGTGATAGTTGTCTCGCATGTATTCTTGGCCATTACTAATCCTTAGTTCAAGAGCGTTTTATAGCATGACCCCATACGATAACTTTCACATCCAAACTCAACAAAACAAGTGCAAGCTACATTTAAACTATCAAAACTAAACTAGGGTAAGCATGAAATAAAGTAATGTTAGCTTGTTAGAGAGTTAGAATGTTAGAGTGCTAGAATCCATCATCATGAGCCATCAATGACTCTTGCAAGAGCAAAGCCAAGTAAAGGCTATTAGATTCATATGGATTATCAAGTAAGAAGTTAGCAAGTTAGTGGTTAGTAGTTAGTTGCCATGAGAGAAAATTAGCTAAGCATGTAAAAGGAGTTAGAGAGAAGAAAATAAAGAGAGATAAAGAGAAAACTTTCATAAATAGTCACCTTCTATTACAAGCACTCTTGCTTTCCAACCATGTATCACTTTCTCTCCTATTACAAGATCTACAAGAAATGAAAATATAAAAAAGAAAGAAGAGGAACAACTAACCTAAACTACCTTAAACTACAACATGAAGAAGAAAACTACCCTAACTCTCTGGATATCTCTCTGTAAAATATCAAGGGAGGGTATTTATAGGCACCAGGAGAACGGGGGGTAAGGGGACAAACCCTCACCCGAAGTACTGGCGCAACGGCGCCAGTACAGCCACGAAAACGCAGCAAAAGCCGCATTTTCGCGGCTGTACCAGGGCGGCGCGCGCAGCGTCGCCTGCTGCGCGCTGCCCGCTTGTCCCCCTATCGGCTGCATGTCCCGGTTTCTGAATTTTAGCCCCCAGTTTTGATGAAAACCTCCAAAGTCAATGGCTATCTTTATAGGCTTTTAATCACTAATTAAATGGTGATTTTGGTTCTTCTTATTCGTTACATGTCATGGACCTAGAAACATACAAGAGAGATATTATTAGCAGAATTTAATATTAAGTAAATGTGAAGATGTGATATGAAATATATAGTTTTAGAGAGTAATCACCGGTGCACACACCCCCCCCCCCCCCCCCCCCCCCCACTCCAACCCAAAATCCTTTTTATGGGACTTCATATCAAAGGCAATGGAAAAAAGAAGAAGAAAAGAACCCACCTATTTTTTTTTTCTGATTTAATAGATTCGCTGGAAAACAAACTTGTAGTTTTCTTCTTTTTTCTTTTCTAAAATAATGCAAGTTATTTGATCGAATATTTTCCTCTGAATAACCTCCTTTTCTTATAAATTACTAGGAGAATTTAGCAATTAGCAATTACCTTATATGGAATTTTATCCTATTGCTTAAACTACAATTTGGACATATTCCATCAACGTTAAACTGTATTTTCATTCTATTGATTAATTCCTTATAACTTTTCAAGAAGTTTTTGGTGATTCTGACTTGATGCTCACGCCCACATATACGGCTAAGCTGATGGTCTTGCTTTGACATGTTACAATTAGATTTTTTTTTTTTTTTTTTGCTACGTAAAGGCCCTCAGACCTAAGCCTTACATTCGCACACAACAGATGCCTATTGTATCTGCATTGGCCTTAGTTCTCAGCTGTGAGGGGAATTCATCAAGCAATACTGCCTCCAATCACTATTCACGAATCCATTTAGTATCCCAATCTGCACACTGATTACCTTCGCAGTATGTGTGAGAAATCCGGAAGACCTCCAGTGTTGTAAGCAACGATCTTGTACCTTCAAGAATAACTGAGGGTCTATTATTCGCATTGGTACCCTTGAGGTCTTGGATAACTAAAATATCATCCCCCTCCAGCCACAACAGAAATCTAGGGAAGTATTTTCTCGTTAGTTTAATAGCCTCCCATGCACCACTAAGCTCCGAGTCATTCACAACATTTTAGAAGCCTAGAAAGCCAGCAACAAGGAGAAGCTTACCTATATTATCCCTCAACACATATCCAATAGTTGCCTGCCCATCCTCCCAAATCGCCGCATCGAAGTTGGCCTTTATGACTCGGTGAGGGGGTGTTGTCCAAGAGATCCATTGCATTCCGGGGGCATTCGCACCTCGATCGGTCAACACCATTTCCATCCTCTCCCTAACCTGCTCCCAAACTCGACAATAAATATGTGCAGTAGAATTCCTTTCTCTATTAAATACCCAAGCATTTCTTTGCTTCCATATTTCCCATGATGTGTACAAAATGAAACGCTGTCTTCTCAATTGTGCACCATCTCCTGCCTTTTCCTTTCCTCCATGGTCGTCTCAAATTATCTTGCCATGAATTGGATTGAAGAGAGCCCTCTGATGGTCCATATTCTGCCACAAGAGATTGCCATACCTCCACCGACCACAGGCAGTGCAAGATCAGATGTTGGAGATCTTCTGCTTCATCACAACACAGTGGACATCTCATATTCACTGACATCCCTCAATGGTATAATACTGACTTGGTCGGAACATAGGCTCTAACCATCTTCCAACTCCACACTCGCACTCGCTGTGAGCATGGCAACTGCCACACCCACCTCAAATTCGTCTTGTCTTCTAGCACTGAACCCGCCGTGATGAGCCTATAAGCTTACGGACTGTGAATGCCTCAAGTTCACTTCCAAGAAATTCAAGAAATTGCATTCTGTCCGTACGGTGAGCCTGAGGGAGTCGGATTATTGAAACAATCTCAGTTGCCTCATCGCCAACTGTTGCAGAAAGACCTACTTGATCCCAATTTTCTTCTGGGGTAATGAAATTTTGTACCTGCACCTCCATCTTGACAGAAGAAGATGGCATCACAGTAGGCCACAACCTCAGGGCAGCAGCTCACCTAAGGATCCTTGAAAATTTTGATGGTTGCTCCGTCCCCAACCTCTATTTTAAGCCCTTGACTAAGGACCTCCCTTCCTCCAATTACCACCCTCCATGCTTAAGAGGTTGCTCTGCCAATACGTAAGTCCCAGATGTCCCTCGATGATTTATACTTGTGCTCAATCACCTTAGCCCACAGAGATGAAGGGGATACCATCAACTTTGAAAGTTGTTTAGCCATCAAAGCTTCATGAACCGACTTCATTGCTCTGAGACCCAATCCCCCTCTGACTTGCTCCGGCACACATTATCCCAAGACACAAGTGGCAACACACGACTCTCTCCATCTTTGCTCCATAGGAATTTTGGCAACACGCATCAATCCTTTCAAGCACAGTCATCAGTACCCACCCACTTGACGTGAGGTACACTGGGATTGCTTGCAACACAGAGTTCACAAGAGTAGCCTTACCTACAAATGAAAGAGCTTTTGCTTTCCAAACCGACAACTTATTTCAGATTCTTTCCAAAATAGGATTGAATCCATATAATAGGAGATGTTTCATTCCGATGTTCACTCCAAGGTACTTTAATGGACATTGCGCTTCTGACATCTGCAACATTGTCCTGATGATGTGCCTATTCCATCGATTGACACCCATACCAAAGATATATAGGACTTACCAGTGTTGATGTTCTAACCGCTTAATTGAAAGTATTCGTGCAGAACTGCAGCCGGCTTCCCTCACGGTTGCCCGAGCCACCATGAAACAATCATCAGCATATAAAAGATATGCAATGTGTCCCTGTGTAGTTCCAAGAGGGAAACCGGAGAGTATGCCCCCAGCTTTTATCGCATTTGATCAGCCGTGTAAAGACTTCGGAACCCAATACAAATAAATAGGGCGATAGAGGATCACCTTGGCGGAGGCCCACAGATGAGCGAAACCAGCTTGTCGGAGATCCATTAACCAATATTGCCAATGATGGCTCACATATACATCCCATTATCAGAGTAATAAACTTATTAGCAAACCCAAACTTCTTCCCATCACCGCCTTGAGAAAGTCCCATCGCATTCTATCGTATGCCCTTTCTATATCAATTTTGAGAGCCATGAGCTGCTTTCCCTCTCTCTTATTCCCCATCGAATGCAGTATCTCTTGAGCAATTAATACATTATCCATAATGACTCGATCCGAAACAAAAGCACTCTATTCCTGGAGATAAGTATCGGTAGCACACCTTTAAGCCTGTTCATCAGGATTTTAGAGATAACTTTATAACACACGTTGCAGAGACTAAAAGGTCAGAAGTCCCAAACCGAATTCGCCCCTTTCACCTTCAGAATGAGAGTGATGAAGGTCGCTTTCCACTAGGGAGGAAGATGGTTGGTGTTGAAAAAGTGTTGCACCGCAGCAATGAAATCCGTCTTCACAGTCACCCAACACCTCTTGTAGAACTCACCTAGAATTCCATCTGGGCCTGATGCCTTGTCATTAGTGTTGGCCCAGAGGCCCTTCACTCTACTTTTGATGATGATTAACTCATATAGTTATACTTTACTAATAATCTTGTGATATTTAATTTCAGATATTTGATCAAGATATTAGTAGGTGATTAGCTTCAACAAAGGAGTTTTGGAGCTTTCACATGTTGATTCAAGAGCTTGAGCGTCAAGATTGCATCTAGTACTCGGTTGGAGTCAAGCTCGGTGGATCATGTTTAGATCAAGTCGACTTGGAGAAGAAGTTCTACAAGAAGACCTCGGTTTATTTAGTTTGTTTAGTTTAGATCTTGTGTAAAGATTAGATAGTATTGATATGCTCAAGTTCACACACACAAAAGTTTTCAGTTTATTAGTTTTTTATTTTCAGTTTAACCGATATTGGATTTCATGTCAAAAACATAGATAGATATCTATATATGTACATTGGATTCTATCCATATACAATATGCTTCAAAGTTATTTCAATATCATGTGTTTGTATATACATGAGCTTTGGAGAAAAACGTTTTTCTATTTCAAAAGTATAAGTTTGAAAAATACCGATTTTGTTTTAAAGCCTAATTTCAATATCACAAAAATAATTCAAATAGTTTATAATATGTGTTGAATTTTTGTCACACATGTTTGTATTTCAAAAATCAAATAAGAACTTATTTTTGTGGAATTTATGTGATTTTATGAGATTTAATTGGTAAATAAAAGACAAGTTTTTAAATCCTAAATCCTAAGCCAGTTTGCTCTGGCAATCGACCGGACGGTCGACCGGACCAAGAGACGATCGATCGGGACGGTCGACTGATGTGCACGAGACGTGCACAAAGCCAACCTCTTCGGCCGGTCAACCGGGCGGTCGACCGAGTGAAAAGCACCTCACTCTCAGGTGGGGGCCGGTCGGTCTGGCGGTCGATCGTTGGCTAGGCCTGGTCAACTGGGCGGTCGACCATAGGTACAACGGCCAGAAAATTGACCGTTGGCCAGTCGACGGGCAATCGACCGGAAGGGCAATTCTGCCCTTTGTCAGACTGCCAACGGGCAGATTTTAAGGGTTATAAATAGACCCCCTCTTGAGCTGTTTTAGCTAAGATTTTATAGAGCAATTTTTTTCACCTTTACAATGTTTAACAGCAAGTTTCTCAAAGAGTTTTTTGGCTAAAAGATTTGATCTTCATTTCTTTTAAAGTGTTGGAAAATTCAAAGAAAAAGAGAGTATTTGGGAATTGGTTTTTGATCTTTATTTCAACATCTATCCTGTGATTTTTCAAGTGTTTTTCTTTATTGTTTTCATTTTCAAACACTTTTGTTTCTCTCACTTGAGCTATCAATCTATTCTATCTATTAGGATATTATTTAGTGAGAAAATTTGGTTTGTGGTTTGTTGAAACCACCAAGTGTTGTAAACCTTTTCTTTTGATTTGGCTTTGTGCCTAGCCTCTTATGTAGAGGTTTTTGGTGTTTGAGAGAGGAGTTGTGTACTTCAAAGTTGTATTACCCAAATCCTCAGTGGAGGTTCCCTGTGTGGGAAGTCCTGTGTGGCGTTATAGTGGAAATCCTTCTGGGTGAAGGTGGGGACGTAGAGCTGGGTGCTCGAACCTCAAAACAAATCTCTGTGTTTGTGATTGGTTTACTTGTGTCTTTTACTTTCTATTCATTCTTTCTTTTATTGTCGATTTATACTCTTACAATAAGATTGCATTGAGCACCTCAAACTCTAATTTAGAGGAATCATGAGGAAGAAGTTCAGAGCCCTTCACGGGATATACGGCATCTAATCTTACTTCGAGTGATCGTTGCATCATCTCATTTTTAATTTGTGCATTGATTAGCATTACACCTATTCACCCCCCTCTAGGTGTGATTTCAATTGGTATCAGAGTTATGACTCTAGTTTTTAGCTTTACATTCTTAGAGAGATCCTATAAATTGCTAATCATTATTTTCATATCTTCATTCATCCACTAGTAAAGATGGCCAACAGTATTAGGACTCCTCCCAAATTTGATGGACTCAACTTTCCTATATGAAAGTTAGGATGAATATATTTTTGCAATCTCTAAGTAGCCGAGTTGCTAAGTCTTTGACCAAGCCCTATAGTGCACCCGATGGTGAGGAGGACACTTGGTCCGATCTTAACTCCAAGGAAGTTGATGCAAATTCGAAGGCTCAAAATGCCTTACTTTTAGCATTAAATGAGGATGATTTAACACGGGTTATCCATTACAAATCCACCTATGAGATTTGGCAACACTTATTGGTCACTCATGAGGAAACATCACAAGTCAAGAGAGCTAAAATTGATCTCTTGCATTCCCAATATGAAAGTTTTAGAATGCAAGAAAATGAAACTATTGATGATATGATTACTAAGTTTACTAAATCACAAATGCACTTATTTCTCTAGGTGAGGAAATCAACAACGACCAAAAGTGCGTAAGGTGATTCGTGCACTCCCTTCATCATGGGAAATCAAAGCTACCACCTTGAAGGAATTGAATGACAAAAACGAGATGGAGCTCATCATCTTATTGGTAACCTTAAGACTCATAAGATGGAGAAAAAGGTTAGAGAAGAAACGGCGCCTCAAGAGAAAAAGTCTATTGCTTTCAAGTCTACCTCCACCATCTTCGATGATGAAGAAGAAGAAGATGATGAAGAGCTATCTCTTCTTGTGAGAAATGTAAAAGAATGTACCATAAGAATAAGCTTAACCATAGAAGGTGATGGGAAGGGAAGGAGGAGAAGAAGATCACATACTACAACTCTCGGACACCTGGACAAGATATCTTCCTCCATGAAGCAAAAGAAGCTGTTTGTAAAGAAGGCTTTCAAAGCCACTGGGGATTCAAAAAGTGAATCCGAAAATGAAGTTGACACGGCTAATATGTGTTTCATAGCATACACACCTAAGATAACTTCTGAACCATCTTATAATGATATTGAAATAAGCAAAGAAGAGTTATTACAAGCTTTCATTGAATTTTCAGAAAATTATGATTATAAGAAGAAAGATTATTTAAAATTGAAAAAAGAAAATGAAATGCTTAACAACTATATTGCTATTCTTACAAAAGAAAAAGATAAATTATCTTCCACTATTATTTCAACACAAAGAGATTTTGATGCTTATAAAATTGCATGCAAAGCTAAATATCCTAAAATTGATGAAAATGAGATTTCTATGTTAAAAACTAAATAAATAATTTGAGAAATGTCTTAAAAGAATGGGCTTTTAACAATACTAGACTAGAAGAATTGTTGTCAAAGAAACACTTGCACACTTCACATGTTCAACATGATAAACCATTACATGTTAAAACTCCACACGTTCATCATGCCAACACATTACATGTCAATCATGTTAAACACCACATGTTAACAAATCACATGTTCATAAACCACATGCTCATTATGCTTTTAAATATGAAAGAATTTATAAATATACTTATTGTGGCCAAAATGGTCATTAGCCAAATTTTGTTATGATCATATAAATAGTATGAATAATCATATTTGGGTTAGAAAAGGTACTAACCCTCATGGACCCAATAAGATATGGGTACCAAAATTCACCCATATTGTATTTGATGTAGGTGTGGGCTCTCACATGACGTGAGAAGCATTGGTGCCTTGAGGTGAATGTGTTCCGATCTAAAACGGTGACAATTTTGGATGCATCACTTTCAAGAGGAGTTTGGTGGGAGGACCACCATGATTTGGAGAACTAGAGATATACCCTATTGGTTTTGATAACAATCTCTAATTCTTATTTTATTTACATGCTTTCATTATTGATTTTTAGCATATTTTTCATGATTATTATGTTAAATTTCATGCTAATTAGACTAGTGATATGCATGTATAGTAATTGAGATACACTCATGTTTATATGAACTTATATTTTTGTATTCTCACTTAGTTTAACTATTTTGTATATCATAGATTTAAAACTTGTGCATTTACTTAATGATCATATTGATTTATGTTTATGATCTCACACTTCATATTTTGATTACATGTTTCGATGTAGCCTTCATTAAAACTTGTGTATATACTTGTAGAGCCACAATTGATTTTGTATGTTTGTACTTAATTGCTCATTTGTACCCATTAGATGTACTAGTATAGTCTAATTTTGATGATTCGTATATTTTGACTTGTATTCCCTATATTTTGTACATGTTTCTTCATAATATGTGTTTAGCTTCATGTATATGTTAATTTTGTCTAAAACTATTGGATATACATGTATATACTCTTGAGTCATTTGCCTTTTATGCAAAATTCTTTATAGACTCATTTGTGTTTAGGATATGTACGTGTACCTTTAGTTTTTGACAAAACATGCATATGCCTTGAAATTGAAATTATTTTGGTGAAAATTAAATTTTCATATCTTTCATATTTATAAAGGAATTTCATATTTGAGCTTCAGTGCCTATTTTCATGATTATGCTTTTTACATGATTCTTGAACACTTACATTTTTTTGGTTCACTCATTACTTTATTTTATGAGTACCTAATTGAGCTTTATAAATCTTGAGTGTCAATTTTGTGTAAATTGCATGCTTCATGAAGTATATGATTTGGTTTCATATTTGAAGAACTATAACTAGTTATTTCAAATTATCTTAAACTAGTTCATATTCTTCACTGGGTAGAGTTTTCAATTATGCTAAAATTATTTTCAAACTTATTTTTGAAAACCCTACCATCAAAGGGTGGTTGGATGGGCGAACCATGCCTTGTATGCTCAAATTGAAAATCTTTTTAATATGTACATGAATAGGGTGGTAGGTATGAGTTATACACTTGATCCTCATTATGTTTTCAATTGGTATCACAATTGATATTTTTTTGTGTATAATCGTATTTGTGATTTCTATACATGTATGGTTCAAATTTCAAATAGTATCAATTTCGATTGGTATTTACTCTTTCATATATATATATATATATATATGTGTGTGTGTGTGTGTGTGTGTGTGTGTGTGTGATTTGATTGTGCTTACTATATCTTTATATCTTAGAGCACAAATTTTGTTATGCTGAGCTTGGTTTAGTCATTAATGACAATTATTTTTCAAGTGGTATCTTATACAAGCTTATGCATCATTTTCATTAGTATTTCATAAAAGGGGAGAAAATCCATGTTTTACCTTTCAATCGGTTTTGTTTACAATTGATATCTTACTCCCACTCTTTATGTTGAAAAACGATTGATTTCATATACTTCTAATGAAAAATACTCTCATTGATATATGCTAACATTTTCAATATTGGTATCAAGAATATTAAATTGGTATTATTCTTACTTTGTATCTCTATTGGAAAATGATTTTAGTGTTTAACCAAATAAGTTGGTTTATATTTTTCAATTGGTCTCATTCTTCATTTTATATTGGTATCTTATTGAAATGAGTTGTGTTTACCTAAAAATTTGGTTTTTACTTTCATTTGGTATCAATACTTACAATATTTATATATTCTTACAATTGGTATCAAATTGTAAAATATTTTCAATTGATACTAATATTTACAATTGGTATCAAAATTTACAATATATATGTTTCTTTTGGTATCAAAATATACAATGTTTCATTCTCTATTGGTATCATAATTTGGTTTCATAATGTTTTGATATTTATTGCTTATATGTAAGGAAAGCTTAACATCTTCTCTATATATAGATTCATATTGAGTGTATCTCATATTGAGGAGTTTGACCGCTCATCTATATGTCTTACACGTGTATAGTGGGAGCTTCACATCTCCTTTTATGCATTGTATATTATGCTTTATGTGGTTAGGGTTTAGTCATCTCTTTTCATATAAATGTATATATGCAGAGGAAGTTAACTTTACGTCTCTCTTCTTCATGAATGTATATCGCATATACATATATAACTTTATTGTTTGATTTGACAAAAAGAAGAAAATTTCTTTTGAATTTATTTTGTGTCCCTTTTGTTGATGATTTGACAAAAAGGGGGAGAGAAATTTGGAGCTTTATATATGCATGTTTAGTTTATGCATGTTTACTTTTGTTTACTTTTACAATTGGTATAAGAGCAATTGATATCATGCATGTTTATTTATGCATGTTTATGTTAGGCATTCAATGCTCTTTTTGTTTATTGTTATGCATGAGTTAAGGGGGAGCTTCTACGAAGCTTAACTTTAATCCATGCATATATATCCATGAGTTTTGTCATCATCAAAAAGGAGAGATTGTTGGCCCAGAGACCCTTCACTCTAGTTTTGATGATGATTAACTCATGTAGTTATACTTTACTAATAATCTTGTGATATTTAATTTTAGATATTTGATCAAGATATTATTAGGTGATTAGCTTCAACAAAAGAGTTTTGGAGCTTTCACATGTTGATTAAAGAGCTCGAGCGTCAAGATCGCATATAGTACTTGGTTGGAGTCAAGCTCAGTGGATCATGTTTAGATCAAGTCGACTTGGAGAAGAAGTTCTAACAAGAAGACCACGATTTGTTTAGTTTGTTTAGTTTAGATCTTGTGTAAAGATTAGATAGTGTTGATATGCTCAAGTTCACACATACACAAGTTTTCAGTTTATTGGTTTTTGGTTTTCGGTTTAACCGATATTGGATTTCATGTCAAAAACATAGATAGATATCTATATATGTATATTGGATTCTATCCATATACAATATGCTTCAAAGTTGTTTCAATATCATGTTTTTGTATTTATATGAGTTTTAGAGAAAACGGTTTTCCATTTCAAAAGTCCAAGTTTGAAAAATACCGATTTTGTTTTAAAGCCTAATGTCAATATCACAAAAATAGTTCAAATAGTTTATAATATGTGTTGAATTTTTTCCACACATGTTTGTATTTCAAAGATCAAATAAGAACTTATTTTTGTGAAATTTATGTGATTTTATGGGATTTAATTGGTAAATAAAAGACAAGTTTTTATATCCTAAATCCTAAGCCAGTTTGCTCTGGCGGTCGACCGGACCAAGAGCCGGTCGACGGGGACGGTCGACCGATGTGCACGAGATGTGCACAAAGCTAGCCTCTTCGGCCGGTCGACCGGGCGGTCGACCGACTGAAAGCACCACACTCTCGGGTGGGGGCCGGTCGACCACGCGGTCGACTGTTGGCTAGGCCCGGCCGACCGGGCGGTCGACTGTAGACAGAACGGCCAGAAAATTAATCGTTGGCCGGCCGACCGGGCGGTTGACCGAAAGGACAATTCTGCCCTTTACCAAACTGTCAATGGGCAGATTTTGAGGGGTTATAAATAGACCCCCCTCTTGAGCTGTTTTAGCTAAGTTTTTAGAGAGCAATTTTTTTTACCTTTACAATTGTTTAACAGCAAGTTTCTCAAAGAGTTTTTGGGCTAAAAGATTTGATCTTCATTTGTTTTAAAGTGTTAGAAAATTCAAAGAAAAAGAGAATATTTGGAATTGATTTTTGATCTTTATTTCAACATCTATCCTGTGATTTTTTTCAAGTATTTTTCTTTGTTGTTTTCATTTCCAAACACTTTTATTTCTCACACTTGAGCTATCAATCTATCTCATCTATTAGGATTTTGTTTAATGAGAAAATTTGGTTTGTGGTTTGTTGAAACCACCAAGTGTTGTAAACTTTTTCTTTTGATTTGGCTTTGTACCTAGCCTCTTGTGTAGAGTTGTTGGTGTTTGAGAGAGGAGTTGTATACTCCAAAGTTGTATTGCCCAAATCCTCAGTGGAGGTTCCCTATGTGGGAGCGGAAATCCTTTTGGGTGAAGGCGGGGACGTAGAGCTGGGTGCTCGAATCGCGAAACAAATTTCTGTGTTTGCGATTGGTTTACTTGTGTCTTTTACTTTATATTCATTCATTCTTTTATTGTCAATATATCTCTTACAACAAGATTGCATTTAGCACCTCAAATTCTTATTTAGAGGAATCACGAGGAAGAAGTTCAGAGCCCTTCACGGGGTATACGACATCTAATCTTACTTTGAGTGATCGTTGCATCATCTCATTTTTAATTTGTACATTGATTAGCATTACACCTATTCACCCTCCTCTAGGTGTGATTACAATTAGGTAACGCCATGACCACCTTTTCAATCTCCTCCTCTATTACTGATTGGCAAAGTTCTACATTCTAAAATTAGATATCTACTCGTTAAGACAAGAAAGATCCCCAGCCCAAACTCCATTTGGTTCATTCCCCATCTATCCTTAAAGTAATCCAGCACTAGTTTGCTGATAGCTTCACGGCCCCTAACTACCACTCCTTCATTATGCAACTCTGTAATCAGATTATGTGCCCTACGCATAACCATAGATCGATGAAAGAACCATGTATTACTATCTCATGCATTCAACCAACTCACCCGAGACTTCTACCTCCAGAATATCTCTTGTTGATGCAGAATATTATGGTATCTGGCCACATTAGATTGCACCACTTCCTGTAGTTCAGGCGTGAGGCTTCTTTCTTCTTCCATTGCCTGGAGTTCAGCAATATTTGTCTCCAGCCTCCTACCTTCAACAAAAATGTTCCCCACTGACTGCTTGTTCCATCGCCTCAAATCCTACTTGAGCCCAATCAATTTCTTTGACAACTGAAAGGCTGGCGAACTATGCATCCTTCCGTCCCATGATTCCTCCACTACCACTCTTAACCCCTCAACTGTTGGCCCAGAGGCCTATCACCCTAGTTTTGATGATGATCAACTCATGAAGTTATGTTTACTAATGATCTTGTGTTTAATTAGTGACAGATTCATTATCAAGATCTTAGTAGGTGCATAGCTCAACAAAGGATAAAATGTCAAGATTTGGAGCTAGCACGGTGTGATCCAAGGAGCTTTTGGATCAAGCTTGGACCAAGTCAAGAAGATGAGAAGCCTTCAAGTGAAGACTTCAAGAAGATGAAGACTTGTGTCTAGGTATAAGATTTTTATGTTTTAGATAAAATGTAAAGGATAGAGTAGTTGGTGGATTGCTCAAGTTATATATCACACACACACTCTTGATTTAGTTGTCTTTTCATAAAAGATTTTTTTTTTTTGAAAAGATTTTTTCTTTGTGATAAATACTATTTTGTTTTTTGTATTTCTCATATACATATCTTTAAACCAAAACCAAGTTAGAGCTTAATGACAAAAACATAGATATTTCATTATGATTGTGTAGTGAATCATATCCATACACACTATACTTTAAAAGTATATCTTGTTTTTGTATTTGGTGATGTTTTGAAAAAACAAAGTTTTGGAAAAACAAGTTTTTGGAAAATACAAGTTTTCATTTGAGCCAATATTTCCTATTACAAAAATAGTCCAATCTTTTATAACATGCCTTGATTTTGTGCAAGCATGTTTGATTATCAAAGTATATTGGTTAAACTATTTTTGTAGATTTTTTAAGTATTTTATGGGATTTTATTTGAGCCAAAAAGACTAACTTTTTAATCCCAGAAAACAGTTTCCAGGCTTCAGCAAGTCGACTGTATAGTCGACTTGGCCTGAAGTCGGTCGACCGGCTCGGTCGACCGACGTGCACAGACGTGCACGCCTTTGTGCACTGGAGGACGGCCGACCGTGCCGGTCGACCGATCAAGAGAGCTCTGCTCTCTGGAAATTTCGGCCGACCGTACGGGTCGACCGACAGAGAGTTCTACTCTCTGCTCCAGTGGCTCGGTCGACCCGGGCAGTCGACCGTGGCTCCAACGGTCGGATTTCTGACCGTTGGCGGTCGACCGGCGGGTCGACCGGCAGCTCTGACGATCCCCAACGGCTAGTTTTTCAGACTCTATATAAAGGGTCATTTGGGGGCTGTTTTCTTCAAGATTTTAGGAGAGCTTTGAGCCAGTTTTTCTCATTCTTTTAAAAGGGTTTTCTCTACATATTTGAGTGCAAATACTTCCAATCAAAGGGAAGATTTTATTTAGAGTATTTTAAAAGTGATTCTTTGAGTTTTCCTCCACCTTTCTCTTCCTTGTTTTTCTCACACAAACACTTGAGCATTCATTGATTATTCAATCCTTAGGAGTGTTGTAGTGAGAGCTTTTGTTGGTGATCAAAGTGTTTAGATCACCAAGAGATCATTTCTTGTACTTTGAGGAGACAGACGTGTGTGTCCGCGTTGTTTTCGAGTTCGGGTGCGAACTCCGTGTTTGAGGTGCGGCCTCGGCAAGCTTGTGGGGCTTGCGTGTGTACGGGACTAGGGAGTCCGAGGGCTTGTAGGTGTTGCGGCGCCGAGGAGAGATCCATTGGGATCTTGCATAGTGGAAATCCTTTGTGTGTCGAAGGCGGGGATGTAGAGCAAGTGTGCTCGAACCTGGAAACATACCCTTGTATTTGCGATTGCCTTTTCTCTCTCTCTCCCTTACTTGTTTATATCTTGCATTCAATTATTGTCTTTACATTTACATGCTTGATATATTGTGTGCTAAATTGATATACTTGCTTGGGATTGTTTGCTAACACTTGTATTCAACCAAGAGAGCCAACGCGGCACCTCAACCCATTTAAGGGGAATCTAGAGGAGTTTGTCCAGAGCCCTTCACGGGGAATTCGGCAACACTCTTGTGTTATACATAGTGTTTAGTGTAAAATATTTAATTAGGTCATAATTGTTTTTTAGCTTTCGCATCATTTGGCATTAAGTGACCATTAGATTAGCCATCACTTATTCACCCCCCCCTCTAGGTGAACCTTCAATTGGTATCAGAGCTTGGTACTTTGATTTGGGTCTAACAACCTAGAGTTAAAGATCCTCATTTTAGGCTAATCACTATATTTTGTACACACTCTATGGAGTTCATGTCACCACCCACTTTTGACATTCTTAACATCCAAATTTGGAAAGTTAAGATGTCATTGTACCTCAAGGCCTTAGGCATTCATATATATCTTGCTACCACTAATGATGCTTATATTAATAATAGCAAGTATTTTGAGGCTAGCTCAAAAGCCATTCATGCTTTAAAATCAACCCTAAATGATGATTATCTATCTAGGGTTTCTAATGTTGATTCGGCTTTTGTAGTGTGGAACACCCTCCTCTCCCTTGGCGAAAAGAACAATACTATGCGGGGAGTGACTCGGATGTTGGAAGCGACATCTCCAACAAGTGCTATATGGTCCAAGGGGATAACCCCCTTGAGGTAACTACCGAATCCGAGGATGAGGATGTTAACATGTCATTTGAAGAGCTTTCTACATTTTGTCAATTATTGCTTGAGAAATATGACATGATTAAAAAGGATAATAAAAATTTGAAAAAGAAATTTGATTGCATGCATATAGAACAAGATTCATTTAGAAACAAGATTGCATGCTTAGAAAAAGAAAAAGAAGATTTGAAAGATGAAAATGTTTCCCTTATGTCTAAATTAAATGATTTGTGTGAAGGGAACACTATTTTGAAGGATAAAATTATTTTGGTGGAAAAACAAAAAGAAATTGTTTTGCAAGAAAACACTTCTTTAAAGAAGAAAATTTTTGAAAAAGAAAAAGAAAAAGAAAAAGTTTCTAAAAAGAAGAAAAATGATTTTATTTCTCACTACTCTTTACATGCTACCATTGATGATAGTGAGATTAAGAATTTGAAAAATAAAATAGATAGTTTGAGTTCAACTTTGAACTCGTGTGCATTTAACCATACTAGGTTGGAGTCCTTGTTTGCAAAGAAACAAACTCCTCATGTTCATGCACATCACTCTCATCATGCATTTGCTTATGTTGCACGCCAAGATCACAATCACACTCATAAGCATACTAAGGTGTACAAGTGTACACATTGTGGCCGCAAAGGCCATTTAGCAAAATTTTGTTATGATAAGATATATGCTTTAAATTTTGCTAAGAAAAATTGTTGGGTTCCATTAAATGCTAATCCCCGTGGACCCAAGAAAAATGGGTACCAAAGTCCCCACCTTTTGTTTTTGATGTAGGTGAGGGCTCTTACAAAACGTGAGAGATTTGGTGCCTTGATGGTGGATGCACTTGGACTTGATGAACACATATATGGATGCATCGCTATCAAGGAGGTTTTGGTGGGATGACCACCATGTTTGGAGTTTTGGAGTTGGTAACAATCTCTAAACTCCCTTTTATTTATGTTCATGCTTGTTCATTCATAATATTTTGAGCATGTTCATGTTTTATGAT
Organism: Agave tequilana; assembly: GCA_038442645.1. Classification (NCBI taxonomy): domain Eukaryota; kingdom Viridiplantae; phylum Streptophyta; class Magnoliopsida; order Asparagales; family Asparagaceae; genus Agave; species Agave tequilana. Next base: position 37,163 of record JAVJIF010028624.1, read on the forward strand.
TTATTGTGCTTCATGTGGTAAAATCTTGTTTAGATGTAGTATTTGTCAAAACTTGTATTTATACATGTACAAATAGTGAGAACAAATTGATTCATATATGATTTGTACTTCATGCTCATTTGTACCCACTTTATGCACTTGTATAGGCTAGTTTTGATGATTCTTTCATTTACACTTGTTTTACCTATTTTCATGCTTTACTTCATGTATATGTATTTTTAATTCAAATCTAATAAATATACATGTATACCCGTGAGTCTCTTGCCTTCATGCAAATACCTTAATAGACTCTTTTATGTTTGGGATATGTATGTGTATTGTTAGGATTGGATAAATCATACATATGCCTAGAAGTATATTATTTTTTTAAGAAAAATAAATTTTCATGTTTTATAAAATGTTATTCATCTTATTAAGCTTCAATGACCATTTTCATGATAATGCTACTTACATGACTTTTGAACACTCACACTTTATTTATTTTGTCATGACTTTGATTCATGAACACTTTTATGAGCTTAATCAATCTTGAGTGTAAAACTTTGTGTATTTAGTCTTGATTCATGAAAAATATATGATTTGATGATTTTGAAGGATCTTTAACTAGTTTTTCAAAAACTAATTTAAACTAGTTATTTATTCTTCAATGTTTATGAGATATACACATGATCCTATTATTGGTTCAATTGGTATCATTGAATCGTTTCAATTGGTATCAATTTGACTCTATATTTGTATATACTCATTTTTGTTTTATTATATATGTATGTATCAATGTCAATTGGTATATTTCTTTTCATACATATATATGATTTTCATGTGCTTAACTTTCAATTGGTTCACATTTTTAAAGCACAAAGTTTTTGATGAAAAATAAAATATTTGATCATTATTTTTACCATTTGATATCAAAATGCTTCAACTTCATATTTGTTAAATTTCAATTGGTATCAATATGTTTTATAATAATGATTATTTTCAATTAGGTATCTTAAAATTTGATTGTTATTTAACAGCTCTGATACCTTTAAAAATTTTGTTTAAGAAAATCAAAAAAAAATGTTTTGATCTATATTGCCTATATGCAAGGAGAGCTTAACATCTCTTCTACATATAGATTCATGTTGAGTATATTATAAATTAAGGAGCTTGACAACTCTTCTTTATATGATATACGTGTGTAGGGGGAGCTTCACATCTCCTCTTACGCATTACATAATATGTGTTTGTGAGTTAGGGCTTGTCATCCCTTCTTCATGTAATGCATATGTGTAGGGAAGCTAACTTAGTGTCTTCCTCTTCATGAATGTATATCGCATATAAATCTTTTATTGATTGATTTGTATTACCCCTTCTTGATCTTTTTGTTTTAACAAAAAGGGGGAGAAAAATTTGTTTGATTTGATTTTACTTTGAACCCTTTGTTGATGATTGACAAAAAGGGGGAAGATATTTGAGTTTATATGCATGTTTTCATTGCTTAAGGGGGAGAAGTATTTGTCTTCCTTGTATGTTATGCATATATGTTTTGTTTTGCAAATAGGAGAAAAAGATTTATTTTGTTTTATCTCCATTTATTTGCATACATGTTTATGAGCTTCATTGCATATATTTATTATTTTGTGTTATGCATGAGTTAAGGGGGAGCTTCTTTGAAGCTTTACTTTAATCCATGCATATATAACTTCATGAGCTTTGTCATCATCAAAAAGGGGGAGATTGTTTGCCCAAAGGGCGATCACCCTAGTTTTGATGATGATCAACTCATGAAGTTATGTTTACTAATGATCTTGTGTTTAATTAGTGACAGATTCATTATCAAGATCTTAGTAGGTGCATAGCTCAACAAAGGATAAAATGTCAAGATTTGGAGCTAGCACGGTGTGATCCAAGGAGCTTTTGGATCAAGCTTGGACAAAGTCAAGAAGATGAGAAGCCTTCAAGTGAAGACTTGTGTCTAGGTATAAGATTTTTATGTTTTAGATAAAATGTAAAGGATAGAGTAGTTGGTGGATTGCTCAAGTTATATATCACACACACACTCTTGATTTAGTTGTCTTTTCATAAAAGATTTTTTTTTGAAAAGATTTTTTCTTTGTGATAAAATACTATTTTGGTTTTTGGTATTTCTCATATACATATCTTTAAACCAAACCCAAGTTTAGAGCTTAATGAAAAAAACATAGATATTTCATTATGATTGTGTAGTGGATCATATCCATACACACTATGCTTTAAAAGTATATCTTGTTTTTGTATTTGGTGATGTTTTGGAAAAATAAAGTTTTGGAAAAATAAGTTTTTGGAAAATACAAGTTTTCATTTGAGCCAATATTTTCTATTACAAAAATAGTCCAATCTTTTATAACATGCCTTGATTTTGTGCAAGCATGTTTGATTATCAAAGTATATTGTTAAACTATTTTTGTAGATTTTTTAAGTATTTTATGGGATTTTATTTGAGCCAAAAAGACTAACTTTTAATCCCAGAAAACAGTTTCCAGGCTTCAGCAAGTCGACTGTATAGTCGACTTGGCCTGAAGTCGGTCGACCGGCTCGGTCGACCGACGTGCACAGACGTGCACGCCTTTGTGCACTGGAGGACGGTCGACCGTGCCGGTCGACCGATCCAGAGAGCTCTGCTCTCTGGAAATTTCGGCCGACCGTACGGGTCGACCGACAGAGAGTTCTTCTCTCTGCTCCAGTGGCTCGGTCGACCCGGGTGGTCGACCGTGGCTCCAACGGCTAGTTTTCCAGACTCTATATAAAGGGTCATTTGGGGGCTGTTTTTCTTTAAGATTTTAGGAGAGCTTTGAGCCAGTTTTTCCCATTCTTTTAAAAGGGTTTTCTCCACATATTTGAGTGCAAATACTTCCAATCAAAAGGGAAGATTTTATTTAGAGTGTTTTAAAAGTGATTCTTTGAGTTTTCCTCCACCTTTCTCTTCCTTGTTTTTCTCACACAAACACTTGAGCATCCATTGATTATTCAATCCTTAGGAGTGTTGTAGTGAGAGCTTTTGTTGGTGATCAAAGTGTTTAGATCACTAAGAGATCATTTCTTATACTTTGAGGAGGCGGACGTGTGTGTCCGCGTTGTTTCGAGTTCGGGTGCGAACTCCGTGTTTGAGGTGCGGCCTCGGCAAGCTTGTGGGGCTTGCGTGTGTACGAGACTAGGGAGTCCGAGGGCTTGTAGGTGTTGCGGCACCGAGGAGAGATCCATTGGGATCTTGCATAGTGGAAATCCTTCGTGTGTCGAAGGCGGGGATGTAGAGTAAGTGTGCTCGAACCTCGAAACATACCCTTGTGTTTGCGATTGCCTTTTCTCTCTCTCTCCCTTACTTGTTTATATCTTGCATTCAATTATTGTCTTTACATTTACATGCTTGATATATTGTGTGCTAAATTGATATACTTGCTTGGATTGTTTGCTAACACTTGTATTCAACCAAGAGAGCCAACGCGGCACCTCAACCCATTCAAGGGAATCTAGAGGAGTTTGTCCAGAGCCCTTCACGAGGAATTCGGCAACACTCTTGTGTTATACATAGTGTTTAGTGTAAAATATTTAATTAGGTCATAATTGTTTTTAGCTTCCGCATCATTTGGCATTAAGTGACCATTAGATTAGCCATCACCTATTCACCCCCCCTCTAGGTGAACCTTCATCAACTTCCCACCAAAACTTCTCAAATCGAAAGGTTTTGGACCTCCAAATTCCCCACCTTGCAACTAAAGGTCGATGGTCGCTTGCAATTCTAGGCAAATGATGTATAGAAGAACCAGGATACAATGTTTTCCACTTAGCTAAACAAACTCCTCTATCTAATCTCTTCCACGTTCTCCGCTCTCCTGGTGGCATATTCACCAAGTAAAAGATGACCCAACAAAGCCCATGTCGAGTAGACCATTATCTGCAAGGAAATCCCGAAATTTGAAAATACACCTAGACAGGGGGTGAATAGGTGCACTAGCTAATCTAATGACAAATGATGTGGAATTAAAAACTAATTGCAACACATTATGTGTAACCAAAGAGTGTAGCTGAATTCTCGGTGAAGGGCTCTGTAATATCTCCTCTAGATTCCTCTAAATAAGAGTTGATGTGCTATATGAAGCTCTCTTGGCTCAACACAAGTATGGGCACACACAAACTATATCTATCATATGAATATGAGCAATATAAAGTAATGCAAGATACAAGAGAGATAGAGTTTAGAGATAGTGGATCAAACGCAAACACCAAGATATGTTTTGAGGTTCGAGCCACTGCTCTACGTTCCCGCTTTCTAATTAGTCTCTAATTTTGCATAATTTTTATCACATCCGCATATTTATTTGGTATAAAATTCTGCTAATAAAGTTTTGCTTGCTTGATTCTAGGTCCATGGTGTGCAATGAAGAAGAAGACTCTAAATCACCATTTAATTGGTGATTAAAAACCTAAATGATTAGCCATTGACTTTGGAGGGCTGTTTTGTCAAAATCGGGAGCCAATTTTCAGAAACCGGGATCAGAATCTGACAGGGGACAGACAGGACAGTGCGCGGCCCAAAGCGCCGCGCGCGGGGCCACCATATGGCCGCGTTTTCGCCGCCGTACGGGCGTGGGCGCGCCCGCGTTTTGGGCCAGGGTTGTCCCCTTGGCCCCCGTTCCCCTGATGCCTATAAATACCCCTTGGGGTTTCCAGAGCAGAATATATACAGAGTTTAGGGTAGTTTCTTCATGTGTAGTTAGGATAGTTTAGTTTAAGTTAGTTCTTCTTCCTCCCTTGTATTTTCCATTTTGTAGATTTTGTAATAGGAGAGAGAGTGGTACATGAAGAAGTAAGAGTGCTTGTAATAGAAAGTGACAATCTATGAAAGGTGCTCTCTTACCCGATCTTTATTTTCTTCTCTCTAACTCTTTTTACATGTTTAGTTAATCTTTTCTCTCACGACAACTAATTACTAACCACCAACTAGTCTAACTTCTTATTTGATAATCCACATGAATCTAATAGCCTCTACTTGGCCTTGCTCTTGCAAGAGCCATTGATGGCTCATGATGATGGATCTAACACTCTAACTTCCTAACCACTAACAAGCTAACATTACTTTACTCTATACTTACTTTTACTTTTAATGGTTTAAGTATAGCTTGAACTAGTTTTGTTGAGTTGGGATGTGATGAGTTACATATGGGCCATGCTTTGTAAAGCTCTTGAACCAAGGACTAGTGATAGCCAATGATACATGTGAGGCAACTATCACTGAGATATTAGCATTTTAATGGAGTCATTAGTAGCTAGTAGCCATGAGTTTTCTTTATCTTTTACTTTATTTTAGATATACAAACAAAAACAACAAATACCATTTCTTCTATGTTTCCCACTTCTTCGTATTTCACCGTACTTCTCTTTCCATTCTTTACTTTCTTTTCTTTTCATTCTTTAAAACTTTGAAGAATCTTTAACACACACGTGAATCAACCAGTAAAGGTTCTATCGCCTCCCGTCCTTGTGAATTCGACTCATTTTAGCCTCTATGCTATAATGGCAGTATTGAGAAAGCCAAAGCACACACACTTTAAATCTTAATTTCAAAACATACACTTTTTGTGCGCGGTTTTCCTCCGATCACTTTCACACAGAAGGATTTCTACTACATCCACACAGGACCTCCCACAAAGGGAATCTCCACCGAGGAATTTGTAATTACAAACTTGGAGTATACAACTCCTCTCTCAAATACAACCACCTCTATACAAGGGGCAAGACACAAAGCCAAAACTCAATCACCTCTACACAAGAGGGATAAGCACAAAGCCAAACTACAAGCACCCTTCACAGAGGGATAAAGGCACAAAGCCAAACTCAACCACAATCACCTCCACACAAGAGGGATAACCACAAACCTACAGCAAAGAAGAGATTACAAACTCGGTGATCATAATAGACCACAAACAACTCTTGGTGATCACAATAGACCGCAAACAATTATTTCTCACAAAAACAAGATCCAATAGATTGGACTAGATATGATAACTCAAGTATAGAAAATAAGGTGTTTGAAAAATAAAATCACATAGAAAAATACTTTAAAAAATACTAGATGGAAAAGATAAAGATCAACACCAATTTCCCAAAGACTTCTTTTTCTTTGATTTTTCCAACCCTTTAAAAACAAAATAAAAGATAGAGATTTGAAGCACAAAAATCTTTTGAAACTCTTTAGAAAATGGGCTAGGTGGCACTAGAAAATTGGTTAAAATTCTCTTCTCAAATCTTATGCAAAACAGCCCCCAAAACCCCTTTACATAGGGCTAGGAAAAAATAGCTGTCAGCAGCTAGAAATGGTCTATTTTGACCTTCCGGTCGACCGTCCAACGGTCGAATTTCTGACCGTTGTGACTCCGGTCAACCACCCGGTCGACCGAGCCAAGCCTGTCGGTCGACCGCCCGGTCGACCGGCCTTGTAGGCTTGCCTTGTGCACGTCCTCGTGCAGATCGGTTGACCAGTCCGGTCGACAGACCTCTGGTCCGATCGATCGTCCGGTCGACCGCCAGCATTCTCTAGCTGGGATAAAAAGGATATGAAACTTGGTCTTTTTAATTCCAATAAAATCCCATAAATTCTCATAAATTCTATAAAAATCAATTCTTATAAATATTTGAAGAACAAATATGTGTGACCAAAAATCAACACATATTACAAATTATTTGAACTATTTTTGTGATAAAGAATTTAAGCTTAAACACAAAAATCGTATTTTTCAAAACTTAGATTTTTAAATGAAAATATGTTTTCTCCAAAACTCTAAACACGTGAAATAGAATCATCAAAATAAGTTTTTCTAAATATATGAAGCATAGAAATATATAGATGAAATCCAATATACATTAAAACATGTAAACTTATTTCGATTCTATCTATTCATGAAAACTATATATATGTATATTTGAAATCCAAAAACCGGTTAAACTGAAAATCAAACATATTGAACTTTTGTGTATGTGTGAACTTGAGCATATCAACACTAGTCTATCTTTATATAAGATCTAAACACAATCTAAATTAAGTACAAAGCGAAGTCTTCTTGTAGAACTCCTTCTCCAAGCCGACTCGATCCAAACACAATCCAAAGAGCTTGACTCCATCCGAGTGCTAGATGCGATCTTGACACACGAGCTCTTAAATTTACATGTGTTAGCTCCAAAACTCCTTTGTTGAAGCTAAGCACCTACTAAGATCTTTTGATAGAAAATCTGAAACTATATAAATATAAGATCATTAGTACTATAAATACATGAGTTAATCATCATCAAAACTAGATTGATGGGCCTTTAGGCCAACAATCTCCCCCTTTTTGATGATGATAAAACTTATAGAGTTATATATGCATGGATTAAAGATAAGCTTCATAGAAGCTCCCCTAACTCATGCATAGCAATAAACACATAGATATTCAATTAAATGCATAAAGTAAATACAAACATATATGCATAAATACCAATCTTAAGCATGAATATATAAACTCTCTAAATTTTTCTCCCCCTTTTTGTCAATCATCAACAAAGAGGTGAGAACAATCAAACAATAAAGACATATATGCGATATACATTCATGAAGAGGAGAGACGTTAAGTTAATTCCCCCCACATACATGCATTTTATGGAGAAGGGATGACTAGACTCTAACTCATATAAAACATAATATACAATGTATAAGCGGAGATATTAAGTTTCCCCTACACACATGTACCACATAAGGTAGAAAGGTCAAGCTTTACTATATGTGTAATACACTTCAACATGAATCTATATATAAAGGAGATGTAAGCTCCCCTAGCATATAGGAAATATATATCAACAAATTTTGAAAACACTTTTAAAATAAATTTTGAAATTTTTTGAAGTCAACAAAATGAATTATGATAACAATTGAAATTAAATTGTAGTTGACAAAAATAAATATTGGTACCACTTGAAAAAAAAATTAAGATACCAAAAATAGATTTTGATACTAATTGAAAGTGAAACATGAAATACATTTTAATACCAAATAAATACCAATTGAAATATAATTATAATACCAATTGAAATGATTAGCAATTGAAATACCAATTGAAATCAATGTATAAGCTTGTAAAGATACCAATTAACATTTAAGAAAAAACAAGCTTAACATAAATATAATTTGCGCTTTAAAAATGTAAAGACGTTGTAAAATAAGCACAATCAAATCATATATATGTATGTATGAAAATGAAAATACCAATTGAAATTGATACTAATTGAAATTAAAAGCACACATATATAAGAAGACTTATATGAGTATACAAGAATAGAATTCCATGAAGATCATGTGTATAATTCATACAAACCACCCTATTCATGCACAAGTTTAAAAGATATTCATAAGGGTATATAAGGCATGGTCGTTCATCCAACCGCCCTTGGGGTTGGTAAGGGTTTTCAAAAATAAGAGTTTGAAAATAATTATAGATTGAAACACTACCAAGTGAGGAATAAATAACTAATTTAAAGTAATTTTTGAAAAAACTAGTTAAAGATCCTTAAAAAATGAAACCAAATCATATATATGTCATGAAACATTGCTAAGTACACAAAAATTGTCACTCAAGATTTATAAAGCTCATATAAAGCTCATGAAAATAAAGTCATGAGTAAACAAAAATAATGTAGTGCACAAGAATCATGTGAATAGCATATTCATGAAAATAATCAATAAGGTTCAAGACAAACATGAAATTTTTTTATCAAAAACATGAAAATCATTAAAACTAAAATTTTTATCAAAACTAAACAAGCATCAAGGTATATGTATATTTTGTTAAAATTAAAATTATACATACATATCCAAACATAAATGAGTCCATTATAGAATTTTGTATGAGGGCAATTGACTCAAGAATGTACATGTATATCTATTAATTTTAGACAAAATAACATATACATAAAGCCAAACATATACAAAAAATAGGAAAACAAGTGTAAATGAAAGAATCATCAAAACTAGGTTATACATGTACATGCAATGAGTACAAATGAGTAAAAAGCACCAACACATAATAATTAAGTGTAGCTCACTACCTGTACAAGTATAAACACAAGTTTTAACGAAAACTATATCTAACAAGTAATCACCACATGAATTACAAAACAAACATGATCATTAGACCAAATGTACGTGTTTTAGAACTAGCATATACATAGTAGCTAAACTCTAGTGAGAACACAAAATATTAATTCATATGAACATGGGCATATCTCAAGGACTATCTATGTATATCACTTGTCTAATAACATTGCATTTAACATAATAAGTATTAAAACCACAACATGCTAAAAATTATCAATGTAAAAGCATGTAAACTAAATGGGAGTTAGAGATAGTTACCAAACATGGTGGTCCTCCCACCAAACATCTTTGATAGTGATGCATCAATTTGGTATGTCCATCTAACTCATGCATTCGCCACCAGGCACCATACCTCTCACGTCATGTGAGAGCCCACACATACATCAAATACAATAGGAGTGAATTTTGATTTTCATACTTTTTTGGATCCATGGGGATTAGCACCTTTCCTAACCCAAACAAACTTGTTTGCAAAATTTGAATTATGTATTCTATCATAACAAAACCTTGCAAGGTGGCCCGTACGTCCACAATGTGTACCAGTATACACATTAGCATACAAGGTGTCATGTGTGTGTATATGATAAGCATGTGTATGCCATGAATAATGTGCATGAATAAGTGGTGCATGTTTCTTACGAAATATGGATTCTAATTTCTTGTAATCCATAACACATTGGCTCAAAGTGGAGCCCAAACAATCTATACTCTTCTTTAACATATATATATTATTTTCAACATTAGAAGAAGATATGGAGCATGTATTCTTATCAATAGATGTTACAACAATGGAGTCATGACAAGAATGAGAAGCCAAATCATTTTTCAAAGAAATTTTCTTATTTAAATAAATTCCAATTCTTTTAAAATCACGGCAATTTTATTTTTCAAAGAATTGTTCTCTTTTAAAATAAAATTGAGTTTTAATGATAAAATCTCATTATTCTTCAAAACATCATCACAATTATTTTTATTCTTTAAAAAATTATTTTCATTTAAGGCAAGGTTAAGTTGGGATCTCAAATGAGTCCCTTTCATTTGAGATTTCAACCCTCTCTTGTAAAATCATATCAAGTTTAGAAAATAAATTTTTATTTTCTTCTTTTAATTCAAAACTTTTCTTTTCAAAAGTTTATATTTTTCAAGTAAGTTTTCACAAAATAATGAAAGTTCTTCATTTAAGGCATCGGCATCCATATTGTCATCACTTGAAGAACTAGTATTATCATCGACTTGAGTATCCGAATGTACCTCAAGGGAGTCATTCCCTGCACCATGCAGCAAGATTCGTCGGACTCATCTCCACTAGATTCCTTCTCCACTTTGTTTATCGTTTGTAACTCGGGAGAGGTCAAGGTATTTCACACTGCAAAAGCGGAATCACAATGAGAAATCATACACAAATATTCTTTATTAAGTGTATGCTTTAGTGCATTAGCCTCAATGTACTTGTCAATACCAATATAGGTTTTCTTAGTAGTGGCAAGATAGACATGCAAACCTAGGGCTTTTAGATAAGCACTCAAACATGGGAGGGGCAAGATGATCCATGAGTGTATAAACTATATGTGTTCAAATGCAATACTATATTAGCTATCTAAGATCTCACTCTTAGGTGGTTAAACCTAATATCAGGAGCGTAGGCTCTGATACTAATTGAAAATATACCTAGAGGGAGGGTGAATAGGTGTACTAGCTAATCTAATGATAAATGATGCGGAATTAAAAATTAATTACACTATCTGTAACCAAAGAGTGCAGCCGAATTCTCAGTGAAGGGCTCTATATTATCTCCTCTAGATTCCTCTAAATAAAGGTTGAGGTGCTATATGAAGCTCTCTTGGTTCAACACAAGTATGGGCACACACAAAATATATCTAGCATATGAATATGAGCAATATAAAGTAATGAAAGATATAAGAGAGATAGAGTTTAGAGATAGTGGATCAAACGCAAAATCCAAGATATGTTTCGAACTTTGAGCCACTGCTCTACGTCCCCGCCTTCACACAGAAGGATTTCCACTGCGTCCACTATAACACACCGTTCCTGCAATACGTACTTAGTTGCGTATTCAGATTTTTTCATCATATTTTTTGATTTACTTCCTACATTTGTTTTGCCTTATGAATTACTTATACGATCTTTTTGCCTTAGATCCGGATTCGTGAACTCAACCCTAGTCTGAACCAGGAACCCGATCTTAGAGTATTGCTTGATTTGGTCTTTTTGCTATTCTGATTTGATCAATTTTAGTTTCAAATATCATTTTTCAATATTTTAGATTTTTTATGATTTTCTGAAATTTTTCTGAATTAAATTGAAAATCTTCAAAACCAGTGTCGACCAGTGCCGCTGACAGATTCTCGAATTTTTAATTTACAAACGAAGTTTTCTTAAATTTTAGAGACGGCTTTCACATTATTTCTTAAACTCATATTTTCTATCTAAATACTTTTTCTGAGAATTTTCTAAATTTATCAAAATTCCACTGGATTAGGTGTCGGCCAGTATTGCTGGTTGATTCTAAGATTTTTAGTTTTCAATTAGAATCAAATTTCTGGATTCTACTTTCACATTACGTCTTAGAATGATGTTTTCTCCTTTAATGCATTTTCTGAGATTTTTCAGAATTTATCATAATCCGGCAGACCCGGTGTAGACCGGTATCGACGGTTAACTTCAGGATTTTTATTTTGAAAACAGAATTGAATCTCTAAAAATTGATTTAGACAAATATCTTAAAATATATTTATTATTTTTAGAATTTTTAAAAAACTTTTCAAGTTACTTCTTTTTTCAGGCTTTTCCAGAGTTTTCGTGTTTTCCCAGATACCGGAATTTTATCCATATATTTTATTTTTCATTTTCTCTCTCCTCACTAGACAAGGCTCACCAAACCTAGATTCGATTTTTAATGCAACGATTCATTTCCATTCTGCATTTAATGCACTTCTAATCAACTCTGATTAAGTCATCATGACTTTTGTCTTTCTGTTAAACGCAATCTCGCGTTTTCTCTGAACGAGATTTCATCCTCGCGTCTGGGCATATGCCCAGATGCGAGTCTGAGTTTTATGAGATGCGGGTCTCTTTTTTTAAAGAGACGCAGCTCTCATTTAATGGGGATGGCAAACTTATAATAATCAAAAACTCATTTATATTTATACACCCTTCTTTCTTTCTCTCTTTGATTTTCTTTCTTTCCTTCTCCTTCCAGCAAATGGCAGCAGTCCAAAACCACCGTGCCTCCTTGTCCAGCCACCCTCTCTACCCTCCATCTCCACCACCATCTCCACAACTTCTCCATCATTCTCTCCTCCATCTCCTCCTCCATTCCAACAACAACAACAACTTCACCTCCTTCTTCTTCCTCTTTTTCCATCAAGAAACCCACTTCCACCATTAGCTTCTCCACCATCTCCACCACCACCTACACCACCTTCGTCACCACTAACCACGCCATCTTCCTCTCCCTAGTGTGCTCTTTCCAACAAACCTACCTGTCGCTCTCCGAAACCCCTTTTGCAAAACTCCATTTTTTTCCTTTTGAACTACACTTGCACAATCTTGACTTGGGTTTTTAGGGCTTTGGCCGCCTTCTCCGGCCACCTCCGCCGCCCACCGGCGACCGTTGGCTATGGCCGGCCATCCCCCCGTCTCCCTTCTTTCTTTCCTTTCCTTTCTTTCCTTTCTTTCCTTTTCTTCCTTTGCTTCTTTCTTTCCTTCTTTCTCTCTTTTTCCTTCCTTTTACTTTCTTTCTTCCCTAGTTCTTAATCCGTGTTTCCTCTTTCTCTCTCTCTTTTCTCTCTCTACAATCCCTCCTTTCCTGCGTCTCTTTCTCACTTTCTATTATCTCTCACTCTCTCTCCTCCTTATTCCTTGTCTCTCTATTTCTCCTGTTGTGTGATTGATAGACGTGGAGCTTACCCCCGCGTCCCAGGAATTTCTTAACGCGATCCTCGCGTTCTTGTATCAACACGACCTGAAGTTCATGCTCGCGTCTGCGTTCTTCTCGTGTTATGACTTAAACGCGGGTCTCGAACCCCGCGTCTGTGGAATCTATGCAACGCGACACCCCGCATCTGCGATACACGCGTCTCACTCTTAACACTACGTCCCCCTGTACATAACTCTCTCTCTCCCCCTATATTCTCTCTCCCTCTACACTGTCTCTCTATGGACTTCTCTCTAGATCTCTCTTTCTCTCCCTCTCTCTTATTCTCTCTCTCTTGATTTCCTTCTCCCTCTATCACTTTCTCTTTAATGCATATTCGCGTTGGTTACCTGGATTCCAGAGATCAGGAATTTTCATAGTATTTTCCGTATTTAGGCGAGTATTCTCGCTTTCCTTTTAGACTTCCCCGCTCTATAGGGTCGACTTGTATTGTCTTATGTATTTGTATCTAGAACTAACACCTTCTGCAAGTACCCTTGCCTTCGGGCCTAACCTCCAGGTACAACCAATGAGGTTTTAAAGTCCTCTGGATTTTCTCTATGTTACGCCTAGTAGGCGGACCTAGCGTCAACACTTTACCGCTTACTCTGTTCTAGCGTAGTTACCCCGTGAGCATGGTTCCCTATGAGCGGTAGTATAGCGTTCATACGCTTGCTGCGATATTTGTGTCTAGCTACGCTGCGAACGGTAACCTCGCCAAGCGTGATAGCATTTAGTGTTGTACATTAGCTTCGCTCCAGCCCGCTTAGCTCCACTTGGATGTTCGCTTGCTTACTGAATTACTTGCCTGCCAGTTTATCGATTCTTCTACTAATGGTTGTGAAGAGTTTGAAATCTTACTTATACTATTTTTTTAGAAAATGCATGGTTTTCTGGTATTTTTACCGATCCTTTGTATCAGTACGGTTTTCCTGTATCGCTTGACATTCTTCGCTTGATGTGTTGCATATGTTGTCTCTTGTCACCTTCTTGATATCACCTCATGTCATGTTAACATCTGACACCTGACATGCTACTACTTAGCATTTGCTTCTTATTATAACATGACTTATCACCTGCCTCCTGATATACTAATACCTGACCTGTGATTATCACATTTACGGGAATACTATAATTGTTATCATGTATTACATACAGTGACTTGAATTTTGTACTTGTTATCCTTTATTATATATATATACAGTGACATGAATCTATAGTACTGATGTACTCCTGAATTTCTGATCATATCTTGCACCTGCTCTTCCCGTAAATTGATAATTACATAATAATTATAAAAAGGAACAACTTACATCGGGTCGGGAGAAACTTACGGCTATCAATATATGTTCGTGTTTACTGTGACTCTAGGTATGTTGTGCAACTAAAACTTCCAGTCTGGCCTGTGGGCCTCCAGGCGACCGAGGGGAGTGCTGGCTCCCTCCTTCCTGGTACCATCTTGATAAGGGCATCCTATAAGACCCTCCCATACGCCTTGCGGCTGGTTCCAAGCACCAGCAATGGAACGTCCTGGACCGTGATCTCGGGCATGCATGGGACCCACTGTAAACATTGTTCGTTGATACCCCCGTTGGTTTCTAATAACAACCTTGCTTTACTCAGATATGGATATATGTGTGCTGGGACGCTAGTTCACATATCTAGACGTCTGGGTAAGACGAGTAATAATAATAATAAAAGATGCTAGCTATAGATCTGTTGTATGCTTTGTCATGTTTGCTTGTATCGGGTTTTACTTCATATTTTCAGTTTTTGACTATTATACTATACCGGTTCATATCCTGTCTTTCCACTTGTATTCTATTCCACATTTCTCCTGCTCTTATCTTATCATACTATGAGTCTTCCCTACTTGATATCATTTTCTGAATATCTACTTGCTTCTTCATGCTGGTGCTCACGACACAGTTTACAATGCATATTTATGACTTGGATTTATCGATACACATGTGCTTATCTCAGCACGCCATCTGGCTTTCGCATCACCACTCGCCGGGAGTTCTGACTACTCTGGATCCTCATGTCCAGGTTTTGGAGTTTAGAACGTGTAGATTCTCCCAGTTGCTGATCAGAGTGGCACAACTGAAGCGTGGATCCCCAGTAGACCGTCCAGAGCCTCATCCTTCCAGGCTCCCTGCGCGTCTCCTGAGTTTTCCTGTTGTAACTCGTGAGCGTCATTTGTACTGTTCATACTTGTTTATTTCTTTGTTTCTCGCAATTGCGCCTATCAGTGATGTAATATTCTTATAATGTTTATCACATCTGGTGATAACTTTGTAATTGTACTCATTTGTTAAAATGTATAATGCACCACGTGCTTTTGTACTCTGATTCTTACTTGAACTGATGCTTAGCGTATATACGTGAGGGTATTTCCGACCTGCGTATATACGTCGCAGTAACGTCTCCGTACCCGCGGGATCGGGGCATTACATCCACACAGAACCTCCCACAAAAGGAACCTCCACCGAGGAATTTACAATTACAAACTTGGAATATACAACTCCTCTCTCAAACATAATCACCTCTACACAAGAGGTAAGGTACAAAGCCAAACTAAATCACCTCTACACAAGAGAGATGGGCACAAAGTCAAACTACAATCACCTCTTCACAAGAGGGATAAAGGCACAAAGCTAAACTCAACCACAATCACCTCCACACAAGAGGGATAACCACAAACCCAAAGCAAAGAAGAGATTACAAACTCGGTGATCACAATAGACCACAAACAACTCTTGGTGATCATAATAGACCACAAACAATTATTTCTCACAAAAATAAGATCCTATGGATAGGATTAGATATGATAGCTCAAGTGTGAGAAAATAAGGTGTCTGGAAAACAAAATCACAAAGAAAAATACTTGAAAAAATACTAGATAAAAAAGATAAAATCAAAACTAATTTCCCAAAGACTTCTTTTTCTTTGATTTTTCCAATCCTTTGAAAAACATAATAAAAGATAAAGATTGAAGCACAAAAACTCTTTTGAAACTCTTTAAAAAATGGGCAAGATGACACTAAAAACTGATTAAAATTCTCTTCTCAAATCTTATGCAAAACAGCCCCAAAACCCCTTTATATAGAACTAAGAGAAAACTAGTCGTTAGCAGCCAGAAATGGTCTATTTTGACCTTCCGATCGATCGGCAATCGACCGACCACTGTTGAATTTCTAACCGTTGTGACTCTGATCGACCGCCTGGTCGACCGAACCAAGCCTGTCGGTCGACCGCCGGTCGACCAGCACTACCCGAGAGTTGAGTAGTTACAATCTGTCGATCGCTCGATCGACCAGCCTTATAGGCTGGCCTTGTGCATGTCCTAGCACACATCGTCAACCGGTCCGGTCGACCGCCAGCAGTCTCTGGCTGGGATAAAAAGGATATGAAACTTGGTCTTTTTAATTCCAATAAAATCCCATAAATTCTCATAAATGTCACAAAAATCAGTTTTTATAAATATTTGAAGAACAAATATGTGTGACCAAAATCAAAATATATTACAAACTATTTGAACTATTTTTGCGATAAAGAATTTAAAATTAACACAAAATCGTATTTTTCAAAACTTGGATTTTAAAATGAAAATCCGTTTTCTCTAAAACTCTACACATGAAATAGAATCATCAAAATAAGTTTTTCTAAATATATGAAGTATAGATGTATATAGATGAAATCCAATATACATTAAATCATGTAAACTTGTTTTGATTCTATCTATTCATGAAAAATATATATATGTATATTTGAAATCCAAAAATCGGTTAAACCGAAAACCAAACATATTGAACTTATGTGTATGTGTGTGTGAACTTAAGCATATCAACACTAATTTATCTTTACACAAGATCTAAACGCAATCTAAACTAAATACAAACCGAAGTCTTCTTATAGAACTCCTTCTCCAAGTAGACTCGATCCAAACACGATCCAAAGAGCTTGACTCCATCCGAGTACTAGATGTGATTTTGACACGCAAGCTTTTAAATGTACATGCCTTAGCTTCAAAACTCCTTTGTTGAAGCTAAGCACCTACTAAGATCTTTTGATAGAAAATATGAAACTATATAAACATAAGACCATTAAACTAGTTAATCATCGTCAAAACTAGAGTAATGGGCCTTTGCGCTAACAAAATTCAATCATCTCTTGTGATTCATTGATTCCCCCCCCCCCCCCCCCCCCCCCCCCCAATGCTTTTCTGAAGGATCTATGAGAGCATTGAAGTCCCCTACGAAGCAGACAGGAAATCCCTTCTGCATAAGTTACCCCAATGCAACCCATAGCTCTTTTCTTTCAACACGATTCGTGCTAGCATAAACACCTGCGACCCAAGGTTGTTGGTTATTCGCTGTGATAAGAGTCGCAAATGCCTGCCTTCCCATAGGAATCACCTCCAATGACCACCCAACACAGCGCCATAAAGCCAAATCCCCCCAAATTGACCAACTGTAGGAATAGTAAATATGTTCATATTTTGCGACAACTTTCAGACTGCCTTGTCAAGACCTCTCCCAGATAGTTGAGTCTCCAGTAATACTACCAACGACACCTGATACTTCTCCATCAGTCTTCTACAGTAGGCATGGGTAGATGGCTTCCCGGTGCCTCTGCAGTTCCATATAAGACAATACATCGAACACTTGATGGGCATTGGTGCATCCCACTTCCTGCACACTCCCAACCTGTAATGTCATATTAACATCCATGTCCATCAATGGCTCCGAGGAAGGATTAGCCATCATCCTCTCTCCTTTCCTCCTCTTTGAGCTTTCAGAATGTTGATGGCACAGCCCCCGAGCTACCATCTACATTGCAAATCTGCTTAGGCCGGGCCGTAGTAGATTTCTTGACCTGCCTCTGACCACTGTCCAAAAAGCTCTTGGACACTTCCATCATTGGGTTTGTCAACTCTCGACTCATAGTTAAAGGAACTAATTGTAACACTCGCTCGGGACTGACCCTGGAGCCCTCAATCCCCACTGAATCATTTTCCACACTATTGAGCAAAGGCTTATCATTAACACTGCAACCCCTTTGCGCCTTAAACCACAACCCTATTAAAATTCTTTTTATTAAACGAATTCGAGATTTGGGCCTGTGATTTACCTGGAACAACTCCATCGGCTAATTGGGCTCCACCTGACTAGGCCAGAGAAGGACTCCAAGGCTTGAAATCTCGACCCAGTAGCCCAAGTGGGCTCTTAGGCTTTCCCTTCTTTTCACCTACAGCTCCTGATGCTTGCACATGGGGACGGAAACTTCAACCGCTGTCGTGCCTATAGGCGCCACCTCCGACCGCAGCACAGAGCCAGCTGTAGCTGCACATCCTGTCTGAAAAATAGAATAAATTTTGTCGCCACCTGAATCACCAGTTCAATCGTCGCCGACGTCCGGCAGAGGCCAAAAGCCACGGCCATAAAGTTCTTGGACTCCCACATCTGATCCAGAGGATGGATCTGCCACCATAACATTAGCATCTCTCACTTTAGTTGATGGCTTATCCTCCCCATCGCTCGCCAGTCTGGCCACACTCTGGCGACAGCCATTGGCCTCCTTGCATGTGCACTTCTCTAACCAATGACCAACAATGCCGCAATGGTAACTGTACACCCCGATGCCCTCGTACACAAACTCCTGAAAAAATTCTGACACCTCCGCCGAAGTCCCCACTGGACATCCTGCACACAGAGGTTTAGAAAGATCTACCTCTACACAGACCCTTGCAAACGCACCTCTCTCCAATTTAGCCGTGCAAACATCCAATTTCACCGGCCTTCCTGAATTAGTCGAAATCGCCAGAACGATGTCTCGCTCCCAGTACTCAATAGAGGGGCCCGGCATCCTCATCCAAACCATAGCCTTGTTCACTTGATCGCGCTGAGGTTTAAAGTTGGGTCGCCATTCTTCAATCGCAAGCACAGCCCCTCCGACGACCCACGGGCCAGACATTTGTATCCTTCGCCGGTCATCCTCATTCGTGAACCAGAAGATGTGAAATCCCCCAAGAATTGGGATAATTTTCAAATCACCCACCACCTTTCACTTGAATCCCAAAGCTTTCGCTATGAAATTAGAATCCATTCAACGGACCAAGAATTTTCCAATTAGGGCATTTTGCCACTTCTCACGGGCTGCACGAATTCTCTCCGGTGAGATCACAATTTTGTCTGAGAACACCTGTTGTAGCCTCTCCAACTCTTCTGGCGAAACTCTCCTGCCATTGAGACCCCTGAACCACCGAGGCCTAAGGCTTCTTGTACGACTGAGATGTCGTAGCTTGATGAAGGGGAAGAGAATCTGGGTTTGGGGCTTGTGGCTCTGGTGAAATACCTAGATTTGAGGGTGTGTAAGGAGAGAAGAAGATGGGCTACGGATGGCTGGAGTGTGCTGATGAAAGTCGGCAGGAACCCTAGCTTTGTCCACATCTGATACCAATTTTTTTATGTTACAATTATATGCTGCTTTGATAAGTGATGGAATTGAGAAAAACTGAAATATGCACCTTTTATTGACATGAATCAAAGCGTATGTTTTATGAAAATTACAGGGGTCTGAAGTATTTCTTTTTATTATAATTAATTTATTTTTGAATATTGTACCCGAAGTTTGTTCAAAATATTCAGATTAATAATATTGATCTGCATCTGATATGTTACCAAAAAGAGCTAAGAAACAACATATGCATGCTAATATGTTGCACACTTTTTATGTTTTTGTAACATGCACTTCTTTTTTTATTGTTTCTTTGTCATGAAATTTGCCTCAAATTTAATGAGTAATTTTAAATCTAATTAATGATAAGATAGAAAATGATATTTTTGCGAAGTTTTAGGAGTGTATAGAGTAAATTATGATAACGTAAAATTGATAAGCGAGCGAAAAGAAGTGTGACCAGGTAAATGTAGAGAGTAAAAAGGTGGGCGTGAGTAGAATTTCACTTACATATTTTTCTTTTCTTTTCTATTCGAATCGAGTCGGGCCGGCTCAGATCGGGCCGGCTCAGATCGGGCCGGGTTGAGGTGCCTTTTCACCTGCCGGTCAGGTTCCAGTTACCAATCAGCATCAGCTGCCATCGAAACGAGCACGAGGCACAAAAGGGTAGCGAGACTGATCCATAACCGAAGGCTTCTTCGTGCCAACGAGCAAGAGATGTCGACGAGATCTCTCCTCCGCCGCCTAACGCCGTTCATCGCCGGCAGAATCCAGCAGAACTCTAGGCTTCTCAGCTCCTTCTTCTCAGCCGACGAGGCATCGCCTTCGACTTCTCCTTCACCTGACTCCCAGGAATCCATTCACATGACCGAGAGTTGCATCCGAGTAAGTACCATCTCCAAACCCTCTTTTTCTCTATTTCTTTCAGTAAATTTGATCGTAGCAGGTGATAGTAATTAGTAGGTTTCGATTGAATATCAAGGGAATGGTGTAGAAATGGGAATTTTCTTTGAGACATGGGGTCGAACAGGTCTTGTGCTTGAGAGAGTCGAAAATTTTTTTCTCGTGTTTTCAATTTTTGTAGTTTTGGACAGAATTTAAACGATGCGGGTCTTCTCCCTTTGGTAGTTTACTGATGTACATGAACAAATTCTGGAATTTAAGTTTTTTGTCTTCATTTTTGGTGCTGGGCATGTTTCACAAACTTTGTTTGAAGAGATTTGCAGATTACTTTGAGGCAAAAGTTTCAAAGAAGCCGATGATTTTGTGTAGGCGTTAACCAAACCAATTTTAGTTGTTCGCAGCCAAACAATACTTGGGAATTAGCTTGCCTTGGTTTAAGGATGTAATTAATGTTGGTTTCCAGTTTAAAAAGGTGTTGTGGGCAATTAATGGTGATTATGTTGGGCTGGGTAAGGAAATTTCACTTTTGATATTATTTCATGATATGTGTGGAATATTTAGTTGTATATGAAACCATACTTTAATACGATATCTGTAATTTGAGTAGAATAGCTAGAATGGAACTGTATACAAGTATTAGAATTTTAATAGAGGACCAGTTAAGGGAAGTGGGGAAAAAGATGGGCAAAGGAGGACAAGATTATAGATCTCCTAATTAATCTAATAAATATTCCAATTGGACATGTAAATTACTGTATCCTCGTGCAAATCTGGTTGCCCAAGGTGATGGTTCTGCCTATTCCAAGTTTATTCACTTCAGCACAAATCTCGGAAGTCATCCCCATCAAACTCTAGGAGATACATGGGTTCTGAAAACCAAATATTTTCTGACAGCTTGAATTGAAGATTCATGAGAGAAATGTCAGAAATTCTTATCAGTTAAGTAGTTTTTACACAAAATCAAACTTTCATATCCAACTAACTCTTGCAGGAAAATTTAAAAAACCAAGAGATATAGAACAAAGAAATCTTCAACCTTAGGGGCTCGGTGCTCCCTACCCAGAGACATATTTCCAAATTTATTTTACTGTAAAAACAACTGATTGGTCAATAATATCATATGTATACTAATAAGAATACCCGAGCTTTTCTGCATTTATTGTCCATCAGCTATAAACCATATTGGTATCTAGCAAAATGGCAGTATCGTGAATTATATAGGATAGACATTTTCACCAATTCACAGTAAGTATATATAGTTATTAGTGATATTTG
The DNA here is from genome assembly GCA_038442645.1 of Agave tequilana. Lineage (NCBI taxonomy): Eukaryota > Viridiplantae > Streptophyta > Magnoliopsida > Asparagales > Asparagaceae > Agave > Agave tequilana. The sequence continues at coordinate 58,879 of JAVJIF010028624.1, forward strand.
ATTTATTCTGGTATTTTCTTATAAAATTTATGGATGCAAACTTTTGTTAGCCACTAGATATCTCTACTCATATTAATATTCATGAATAAAATTGGGCATGGATACATAAACACCAAAAGGTTTGGTCCATATCAATCCATTTCAACCCTATCGCAGAAGGTTGATGATGGAGAATTTACTCTTGATGTCTTAATTACCGCAAATGCACTATCGTCAGTTGTAGCACTTGAGGATCGATCCTTAGGGGCAGATGATTCTTTAATTTTAAAATACTAATTAGGCGAATTGATCTAAAAGTTATAATTGGATGTTTGTTTGAACTAAATATCAGTCTAGAAAGATCAAGCACCTATGATTGAATCTCCTAAATTAGCATCATGTGGTCAATCTAAATCTATCTCTATTAATATATTATGAATCATCAAATATCTGTCTCTCATAAGAAACTAATTCTAGACATTAGATCTAAGCACATATCATTATTCTCCATTACATAATCCGTCAAAGAGTGAATAAATTTTAACTAATTAAATTAAATGCAGCAAAAGCGATAAATCTATAAGTATGAATCATTAATTTAAAATGGATGATCTGACAAATACCTAGCTATTCATGAAATTAATTTTTAATTGATCTAAATTATTTGATATGTAAATGAAGCTCTAGACGAAAGATCTAGATTTGACCACATGAAAATCTAGTTTAGGTTCATCTCTCCCAGACACACGAAGGAATTTAGCCACTCATGTGTAAATCACTAACATAATACTCTAAATTATTAAGCATCATAAAGAAAACTAATATATTAAATACAATCAATAAAATGGCTTAATTAATTATGGGTTCAAGAAAGAGAGGTTACTAGATTAAAACATTGTTGGAAGAACAGTACACCGGGCACACTTACCGGCCAAAAATCACACTGACATCACAGTCGCCCGCCTTTACGCCCACTGTCACGTGCATCGTAACCGAAGCGAAGACGAGACGGAAAAAGACAAGCAATCTCGCGGACGAAAACGACAAGGGGAAAATGCGTGAGGTGCTGCCATGTGCACAGAAAACAAGGAAGATAAGAAAAAATCAACTAAATTTTCCTTTCCAAGATCGGCTAATAAGATGAATAAAATAAACAAAAAACTAAAAGTAGTCTCGCAATGATTGCACTCAAAACAAAAAAATCAATAAAACCTAAAACCTAAGAACTGGGATACTGTAGCCGCCATGATGATGGCAAATAAAAAAAATTAAAAAAACTAGAACCTAGCTCCTAAGTGCAGCAACAATCAATGCTAATAACAAGAAATTAAAGAAACCTAAAAAACTCCCCCTCTCTCCTGCACACTAACTTCTATATAGTATTCACATTTTATACAAAGACCCTCTTTAAATATATTATTATTATATATGCCCTTTCAACTTTGATAATTGCACTCAATGTAGACAACTCTTGCGTAGAATTTCATTTAGCCCCTGGACTTTACAAAGCTGCCTCTTGGCCCCGACTTAACTCGAACTCCTTTAGATTTGATGTAGGTTTCTTCGAGTGTGGACTTCAGGTGCAGTGGACCAATTCCAGCAACAAATCTTCTATCTTGCATTCAAACTTCTTCTCGCATGTCTATAATCTTCGGAGTGTGCATATGTTGTCCAGTCTTCTTCTAACAAGTTTATCTACAAAAATCAGTAAAACATAGCAGAGTAGCATTATTTATATAAAGAAAATAGATAAATAAGAGCATAAAAATAATGTAAAATTGTGTTAATCAGTTGTGGTCCTCTACATTTTTGAACTGTATAAGATGTACTGATGTAGCTGCTAGAGATCTTGGATAAGTATACAAAGAAAACAAGATATCAAAGCCGTGTTTACAGGAAGAGCACCATGGTCACCATGGTCAGCCATCTCATTACCTTTGCTGAGTCTTGGAATTGGATCACTGTTAGGTGGTTTTCAATCGGGAAGACCTAGATGCACTTTATAGTACAATTATCCATAAGCTACTTATATAATTAGTATAACTTAAAGAAAATTCATCCCCCATGTTAATCTAAGTGAAATCCTAAATAAATTTCTCTTTCCGCCTTCTCATCTTCTTTTACTTGTTTGAAAGAGGTTATTGCCCATGATTAGGGAAAGCTCTGTTTTGAAAGAAGTTGTAGTTTTAGTTTCTAATCATGACAGTACACAGGGAACAGAGATCAGTGCTTTGGGAAATTTTCTTTAGACGGTCTCCTCTAAAGTGCTTAGTAAGAATTTATGATATATACTATTTGTTCCACCGAGAAAGCAATAAATAGATCATGATTTAGAATAAGTCATGGAGCTATTAGGTAGATTCACAAAAAATCATGTTCTCTGCTGAGGAGGGTTGGGATCATAATATGATCCCAATGTGGGCTCAGGAAAATAAAAAGGCATTCTACATCTGGTATGTAAGACCACACCACCAGAAGTCGGTTGAAGGCATGAAGCTTAACCCTGATGGCACCTCTGTGAGAAACCCGAGTTAAACTGAATCACGCTATTTGCTGCGTGACTATAATCCCAGGAATGTTTGCTGCAAGTCACTGGACTCAGTTTTGATCTTGGTTCTTGAACACTTAAAGGGTTGTATCCTTCCTTGCAGTTTTGACCTCTACAAAAAGTATGTCTAGAAGGTGATTCATCTATAGCCACTGACAAAATATTTGCAAGTTGTTACTTCTTCTTGATACCTACCATTAACAATGCATGGCCATCAACTTCCCTTCAAGATATGAATTTAAAATTCTCATGTTCAGAGGGAGGCTGATGAATTGGCCGATTAGGTGGTCACTAAAATGATGTGGCAAAGAAGATTTAAATGAAGTTAGGCTATCCAATAAAGCTTCAAAAACTTGGTGAAAAGACCTTGTCAGGGTGAGAGATAATTCTGTAGAGCGTACTCCTAAAAAATGGCCCAAATGGGTTGATAAAAATATAATTTAAGATTAGTCAGATTAGATATATTAGCAGGAGCAGTGTGCCCAATCTTGATTGTGTAGAAACTGTGAATTACTTGTTTGTGAACTTGTTTTCTAAAATTAAGTGTTACATAACATCGATACTGCAATGTTTACATGCAGAAGAATCGTCTAGAGGCGTTGTTAGGTTGCTTCGCTAGCAGCTGTCTACCATATTGCATATCCTAACGCCTGTGAGGACCATATAGGTACTGCTTGGACAAAAAGAACCGAGGGGAAATGTAGTAAATGCAAGAAATATAGAAAGTGGGAGGAAGAAAAAGAAAAGAAAGTTACTTCCTTTTGGGGAATCTTGCAAATTAGAAGGGAAAAAAATCACTTCATAGAGATTTGACAAAGTTTTAGTGCAAAACCCTCTATCTGGCTTTAAGACTGGTAATAAAAGTATCGGACAATAATCACTAAACTAGTACACTTAATGTAAAATTATACAAGGCCCATCTAGGTCTTAAATCGGTGACCTTGTTATTAGCATGACGCTTTAATTAATTGAGATAATAGGTCAGATGATTTTCTAAATATAAAGCTTTAAAACATGGTTTCAATTATCACTCGATTCCAACATATATTGGCAATATTTCATTAGGATTTAAGGTACTGATGTGAAACGATGCGTGTGTGCCATGTAGGGAACCAGTGATATAATCAAACTCGCTACGTTTCATCAAATAGAACAATTTTTCGGCAGAAAAACAATTGAAAACTAACAATATTGCAAATGAATTTAAACAAGATTGCAAGCGTGATTTTACACATTTCTAATCTCAATCGAATAAACAACAATGCTTATATTATGCAAGGTAAGTTTTAAAGTTATTATTAAAATTAAGCAATCACAAGTTATAGATTCACACATCTCACGATATAGTGGACAACATGGAATAAAAATAATACTGTAGAGATGATTTAACTGATGTGTAATTCAACTAGTAATTAGATTGCTTTGAATTAAAACCCGCAGATAAGCAACTTCAGATTCTTTCTTGTAGCTTTATCACCCATTATCTTTTTTATTCATGCAGCATCTCATACATCTGTCTGGTTTTATTGCTAGTAGTGTTCTATTTTACTTATCTTCTCCTGGTGCTCATTCATGGAGTCTGATCTTTGAATAGGTTCATCTTTACAGCCTCAGATCCTTTCCCGATGGGCCTAGATCTCTAACCGGAGTTTTGTAACTGACAAAGAAGTATTGACTCGTAGATCAACTGATTGGAGCTTCTAATCAATTTCACCATCCTTTTTCTGCAGGGAACCGTAAACCTCTGCTTGTGAATTTGAACAGTGAGGGAAAGAACAGAGATCAAAGGAAGAGAAGAGAGGTAATGAGAGAAGGAGATGGGTAGAAGAAGACAGACCAGAGAAGAAGATAGAGAGGAAGGAGGAAAAAAACAGGGAAGAAGGCAGAGAAAGAGAGTGCAGACAAGAAAGTTTTGGCTTCAAATATTCATTCCCCTTTCATTACAAATTACAATTGCCTTTATATAAGCTACCAGA